>MNCI01007747.1:460031-482900 GCA_015680685.1 Gnetum montanum | reverse complement strand
AAATTTTTGAGATGATAGTGTAAATTATCAAAAATAAAATTTTCAGTTTAAGTGGTTCATTATTCCTAAAATCTTGAATACATGTAGGTGGTCAAATAAGGTGTAAAAGATTTTAACATGGTAAAACTTAGTACTAAATGGGGAGTTCACAAGTTTAGAGTACATAATCCCATTGCTAGAGATCCTAGTTACTAATTCATAAAATTTTCATTGTGTTAAATCATTTCCCTAATGTTTGATTAGAGTGCTTAATCTCTTCATCTACTTGTGTGCACAACCTCTTCTACCTATTTCATCTAAGACCTAGGATAGAGCCATATCAACTTATACAATCCATTTTGTTAGTTCAATGTTACTTAAGGATGATGTTATGATTTACCACAACTAGAAATGATACTTGTTATAGACTATCTATGATAGCTTTTAATTAGTATTAAGCTATGAATTAGATCAACATAATTGTGTTTATCTTAAGAGAATTTATACATAATTAGTAAGACTTATGATACTCATGACTATCAAAAAATTAGGAATTGCAGTTATCTTATAAATGAGATTTACAATTAATTCTTGACATATTTTATTAATCCTAGTGTATTAGAGTTGTCCAAAGAAGGTATAAAACCAAAATCTACCATTCCTATTGAACTCTTGGTTTGATCTCCAAAGGGACTATTAAGACTAAAGGTTATTTATAGTCTATAAATTAAAACCCTTTAGATGCTAAAGTTGAAAATGTGTGTTACCTAGTAGTAGGACTCTTTATTTGGAAGATCCAAGTCATTAATTCAATTCTAGTGGGAAATATTAAGTTAAAATGTTAATTTGATTATGTCTTAGTTAAAAATATTATTTAAGAAAAAAATTTTATGTTTTGACATTACCTTCCTTAGAAACTAAAGCTAAAGTCAAGACATATATACTCTTTGGACATATAACATAATAACCTTATAGAACTTACATAATAATACCACAATTATAGCAATGTTTTAAGAGTAACAAACACTTACAAAATTTTCATTTACACACAATTAAGTTATTGATTAGCTACAATTCCATGAGCCTAATGAGCTAGTCCATTCATTTGCCAATTTTTTTTTATACCTCAATCCAAATGAAATATAAATTGTAACCTAGTTAGCATGCAACTCATAAATAAAAAAGCTATGCCTAATCAATGCATTGCTAGGATGCTTCTTGCTATCAAATTTTTTATGGAGGTTTCACAAATATGAAAACATCATTTATGAAAATTATTTATTTAATATTTTTAAATTAAAATTTAAAAATCATTCATCATAATTACCCTATCCTTATCCTAATGGGGTTAGCTATGAAAATAGCAGCATTGTTGAATGTTTATATACATTATAAGATAAATATTCTTTTTAATGGGGTGTTAGATCCCAAAAAATATACATATTAAAAATAAAAATTTAGAGTATAAATATATAGTACTACAAAAGAAAGAAACTCCAAATAAAAAAATAGGAGAGGCCTAATAGTTTTGGGGATGCCTTTTCAAGTTTTCATCTTCACAACCCATTTTGAAAATCCTTCCCTATAAGAAAGAAAATTAGACATTCCATAAAACGATTAACATTGGTTAGAGGGCAATGAGATCCCTAATTTTTCAATAGAATCAAAATTATTAAGAGATATTATCTCCACATCTTGACTAATAGCTGTAAATGAATTATTAGTAGTTAAAATATCTTCACTATGTTTCCATTCAATAGCTTCTAATAAGACCAAATCTACAATGATACTTGTAACTATGCTTCACTATAATCATGATTTCCTTTACATTTACATGAAGAGAGCATTTCCATAGTTTTCACCTTTAACACACATCTATGTCTAATTCTTATCTTGAAGCTTAGAAAAAAGGATATATATATATCTTCACATATGGAAACAATGGGATCAAA
Organism: Gnetum montanum; assembly: GCA_015680685.1. Taxonomy (NCBI): domain Eukaryota; kingdom Viridiplantae; phylum Streptophyta; class Gnetopsida; order Gnetales; family Gnetaceae; genus Gnetum; species Gnetum montanum. The sequence goes on along the minus strand of MNCI01007747.1, from coordinate 480,969 downwards.
TTTCTAGTAACTAAATTATATCTTAAAATTTATATTAAAGATTTTAAGAGTGGATTTCTTGGAGAATCAATTTAATTGCCACTATTTCTTTATATTTATGAAAATTTTTATAATTACTCTTAAGATTAAAAGTCTTTAATGAATGAAAGAATTTCAACAGTTTTAGTACATGTCTATGTTTGTTTTCTATCTTAAAGCTTTAAAAATGGACATATGAATGTACTCACATAGTGAAATAGTGAGCTAAATTTTCTTGTAGCTAAATTTTTTGATTTAAACATACATTAAATATTCTTAGGGTGGATTTATCTAATAATTAATTTTACTTAGTAATATTCTTTTGTGATTTTTAAGACTATTTAGAATTACTTATAGAATTCAAAGTATTCTAGAATCATAATTCCTATGATTCCATGTGCAATGAATTATAATTCCCCTAAAACTAATGGTTGCCCACTACATATCAACTAGTCTTTACTTGTAATGCTATTTATTCTCTCTATAATCCATAAGAAATCAATTACAAATGAAGATTAATTTAGTATGATTTGAAACATCTTTGCAAAGAAAATGTATGCAAGCTATGGAAACTAAAACAAATGCATGTCTTACGAGGCACTGTAAGCAACTTTTTAATTATATCATAAAATAAAATATAAGAACACTACATACACATAAAAAGAAAAGAAAATTAAACCAAATCCATATACATAAAGATGAATGAAGCATTTTATGTCCCATTTTACAATCCTGTAAGTATATTCTCTTTGTAGAGGGTGTGGGTCTAAAAAATTAGAATCAAGTGCTAGAAGTAACATAATAACGTTTGCAAATATATAAGTAATGCAAAAATAAAAATCTAATTTTACACCATTTCCACCAAAAAAATACAAGAAGATATACGTTTGACACATTATCATTATCATTCTCAACTTCAATGTCATGGGGTTGGAATTGAAAACAATATTAAGTTTTCTTGAGAAGTGTAATGTTAATAGTTTGATTTGGTTTTATTAGAAATCATCATTTGGGGGTGCAATTTGCCTTGATTTTTTTGATACAAGTGACTAGAGGATCACTATATATCTTTTTGGGCTATGTTAAGATTTTCAATCTTTTTTTTACAATTTTTGGTTCTCCTTAACAACACCCCCACCTTGTCCTAACAAAATATGATTAGTTACATGAGTTATTTTCCACCATTCATCTCTATAAAGAGATTTTAAATAATATTTAATTATTATCTATTTGTAGAATGCCTTGCCATCTAAAAAATCTAAAAAGGAATGCATCATAAGATTTGACAAGGTTTTATAGTCAACTAATTCTTCTCCTTTCATATCTAGGCTTAGAACCAACATTGGCAAAGTTATATATATCCCACACATAATATCCAAAAAACTTTACATATAAATAGCCATGAGGATAATACTAAAATAAATTTCAAATTTTAAAATAAATGAGTCAAAGAGTCAAAAAAAAAATAATCAATTTATTGCAAAATTCAACAGGATTAAGAAAATAGTACCTAAAATTTTATGGTCTTTGATTTCTATAGTTAAAAAACCTATCCAAGTCATCATATTTTTGCTATGGACATGGTCTTGTATCAAGACTAGAAATATGCTCAATTGGTTATAACTTCTCCAAAAAAAGGTCACCTATCAGTGATTGCATGGTACCATCATGTTTTGTTTTAGTTAGTGAATACAAGAACTCAAAATTGGACAAATCTCCATCTTTGTTAGATTCTATAGTGGCATTTAGAGTAACAAGTAACAAAGTTAGAAATTGACATTATTCAAATGAAATAAATAAAAAATGAAAGAAAAATTTTACAATTGCTTATATATAGGTTCAATGTAAACCAAATAGCTTGTAGTATGGCAATGTGATGAGTCATCAATTTGTTAGGCCCTGATGTTAGATGCTTGACATTGGAGCCATAATCTCAGATACCTAATGTTGGGGCTAGGATGCGATGTTGGATATCTAATGTCACCTCCTTTATGTTGGCGTATAAATATAGCACTTGGGTGCACAATTGAGTAGGTAATAAGCACTAGAGAAGATAGGTTTTAGTTTTTAGTTTTTGCTAGTCTTTCTTAGAGTTTTGTTATTCCCAGTGCATGCCCATAGTGTGATGTTTGTAATTGTATAGCACCTGTTTTTGAGTGTGACATACTTGGAAACATTACATGACTAGCAATAAAGATCAAGATTACTCCTATCATTGTAGCATTCACTTAGATTATTATTGTTTCTAATTGTTAACTATTTACTACTTTCTTTAGTTAAATGTTTACATTTATTGCTATTTACTATTCCTGTTGTTAAGCAAAATGCCTACATCTTAATCATGAGCATTTAAGTGTAAGTACTTGGTAATCCTGTAGGGTGTTGTTTGGCACACCCAATCACATATGCTTGGCAATCTTAGAAGTTGTCACATGAAGTCCAAGATGTATATGGATGATTAAGAGTGGATACTCATCATACCTAGGTTAGTTTAGATCTTGTTTTCTATTATTCATTGGCTAAATTAACTTATCTCTTTATTTTCATTAGGAGAAAAGTAGAATTAGACAACATCATATGCCTCACTTTGGACTAAATCATACATGACAAAGCTACCACTAGTCCAAGTGGAAAGATAGCAAATTGTGATAAGAACATAACAATCTAGATACCACAACTAGTCCCATCCATGAAATTTGACCAAATCATGCATGAACACTTGTGATTCATATGGTTGGACATAAGGGTACCTCACTGCTCATGATTGATGCCATTTCCAAGGATGGTGCTAGTTATCTAGATTAGTTATATTATACATGATCACTATAAAGGTATTAATGATATATCTTTTCAAAAATATTAGCTCACACACACCATAAACCAACAATAATATCTCTCTTAGATGGAAGTGAAAACACACTGTATAGTGAAAAAATTCATTGGAGAACTAACAAGATATACGATGAAAAAAATTAGAGTGACCAACCTTACGCATGGGTTTCTTATGTTGATGACCATGCTGACAACACTCATACACTACATTCACCTAAGGTAGAGAATCTTGGAGGAGATAACATAAGTCCTAAACTAGAGGAGGCATCAAGGCCTAAGACCTCCTCAAAATCAAGAAGAGATATATTAATGAACCCTAGGAAAGACCATAGGAGCTATGACTATTATTTTAGTTCCTCATCTTCCTCTTTCCCTTCAACATCTAGTTCTAACAAAGATGAGCATAGGTATGGAGATAAGGCTCCACTAAAGGGTCAGACTAAAAATTGAAATCAAACCCATCGGAAAAGTGAAACAAATCACCATGAACATAGATAACATCATCATAACTAAACAAATAGAAATAAAATTTCACTCACAACTTGTTCAATGACAATGAAACCTTGTTGGTCACTAAGAGCCTAATGCATATGATAGAGGTTAAGATATCTCATAGGCATCACAAAGAAATTTACCTACCTAGGTTGGATATGAATAATATCCCTAAATTTGTAGGAGGCTATGAGTCAGATCCACAACATCATTTACAAGCCTTCTAGGATGCCTGTATTTGTCACAACATTGAAAATAGATACCAAAAGCTTAAGCTCTTTCCTAGGACACTAATTGATAGATAAAAATTGTGGTATTGATCATTGAGATTGAATTCAATTTGATGGTGGTAAATAAGAAATAGCTAAGGAGACTGTCCAAGCCTATGTAAGAGTGTCCAACCTAAGGAGACAGATCCAAGAGTGGAAGTAAGAACATCATGAACCCTTGGACATGGCCTTAGATAGATATTATGCCTTACTAAATAGATGCCCAGGCCATGGTTTCCTTTAGGAGAGGAAACTTTTCAACATCATAGATGGAATTTTTAATGAAACAATCAAGACCCTTGGGATGTATGCTCTCAGGTAATTATACAAGCTCTAAACCCATCAGATCCAAGAGAAAATTGAGCATGTAGCAAAAGAATAAGGAGAGATATGAAAATGGGAGAATGTCAAGAAATATCAATGGGACCCAAATATTTAATATAAGGAGGTCAAGATCTATGGTAAGGATAATGAGACCACTCTCGATAAGGTGGTCCCACAACAAACTTTGCCAATACAGAAGTCTATTGATGAACGTGAAGAAAAGTTTAATATGATGTCCAAATGGATATGTGAAAATGTTACAACTCTCATTGAGATGGTTGAGAAGAGGATCATGCAAAATAATCTAAGAGATCACAATAGAAAAAGGATACAAAACCAAGAAACGACCACAAACACTTTTTGGTAGATGAGAAAAGTGGCTAATAAAAGAGAGGCTATAGACTCAGCCACAAATGAAGATAATGGATGCAAAATTTGTATATATGACCATTCAAAGAGCCACTTCCTAGTCTTGTTGCATCTACAGGAGTATTGGGCAAGTGCCTTAAATCTAAAATTTGTGCACAAGTACATGCTCCAGAGATTTCCTCTTCCACAAGATCATTATAGACAGTTCCACAACTGATCATACCATCCAAGGACGACTTATTACCAGCCTCAACATGGTCATCAACCATAGTGGCAACAACCATAGTCATGGAGGATGCCACCATCAAATCATCCCTATTTTTCCTACTAGTTGAAACCACATGGATATTATGTTAAAAACCCTAGTTCTCTAACTAGTTCTACATCCTCTACTTCACGTTTCCACTACCACTCTCCCAAGTATCATTGATCCATGACATCCCTAGAGGGATCACCACCTCATGCCTCTTACCATTCAGCCTACCCTTAATATTCTCATAATCCATCTCATTATATGCCACTACCAATGATGCAAGAAGGTTCAACATTACAATACCAACAAATGAATGCCACTTGTGTTGCAAATGTGTAAAGACATGATGATACTAGTGGGTCTCAACTATAACATAGAAAATGTTCCTTTTGGAGAAAAGGTTGTAATCCAAAGCAACCCATGCATGGAACCACCACATAATCTGAGCCAGCATAATGCTAATCTAGTGCACCACCTTCCTTGTCACAACCAATGTCCTCTAATCATTCACAACGGCCACCATCCATCATTACTCAAATCCTAGATCCAAACAATGAATCTAATAGTGTGGGAAGACAAATAAACCCATGCATATCATATCATGATCAAGGGTGCAATCATGGGCTAGACATCCATAATGTTAACACATCTCATACCTTGACCCACCATATATTTAACAATCAAGTGTATGACCAATGATTCTTCTACCTAGTCATTGCACCACCAATAGACACCCAATGGCTAGGGCATGAATAATTACCAATGTTTCATACATTCATGGATCCTATTTATCCACTTATTAATTCTTTTCATGGCCAAATGTTTAGTCATGGGGGTCACCCCCATTCTAATCTTTAGGATTCTTAAGTGATTTTCATCTTTTTGTTTTATAATTTTTTGTCATTTTCCTATTTCTTGATGCAATTTTTCCTATTTCTGCAATTTTTTTCTAGTTGTTGTTTTCATTTTCTTTGTTATGTAATCTCACTTGTGAATAAAATGATCATGTAGACCATTGAGGTGAGGTTTTCTTTATGTTTTCAAGTCATAAGAAACTAATTATTCAAACACTAAGACCACAACATCCATCCATCCATTCCATTAACAAGAGGTTCTTTCCCTAGTCATAATGATAATCTTTTCTATCATCCAACCTAAGAATAAATCTATAATCATTATGTCAAGGCATAAGAGTGTAGAACCAAGGTGGAATGTGAAGTGTGTGACATCAAGGGGATTTGTGGATTCTCTTTGGTGACTTCTGTATGTTCTATCATGATTGTTGAGGTTGTAACCATATCCTTGTAGATTTAACTAAAAAAATTGGAGTAAGAGTAACCTAAAATGACATTGAATAAACTTTTGTGGGTCCCATTGTAAAGACATGTACCCATGCCTAAAGGTTGGTGGCTTTTCAAAATTGAAAGAAAAGAGAGAGTGAAAAAGAAAAAAAATGTATGTGCCATAGATAAAGCTCCTCCCTTGGACAAAACATCAAGTGATGTTACTCTTGGAAACTATGATAGTCTTATGATTATCTGCCAATAGGATGAAATGATGTGATTTCACTACAATGCGATGTGAACTTGGATTAAATCTTAGGAAGAAGGACTCATGATTATTTAACTATTAATAACACACAAGGTTTCATTGTGATCATGGTAAGACACCTCGTGTTCCAATATTTGCAATCCTTTCTACAATCCATCTCACCTCATGGTTCAGGTGATCATAACTTCTGGTTTTATGTAACATTGAGTTATTATCTCAAATTGGTGATTTTAACATGTTTGTTTTGTTTCATAGGTATGTATTGCATTCAACCCTTTTAGTGCCTATGAACATTTTTAGGTCTAGTTAAACATAGGCATCATAGGCTAGAGCCTACTTTAGGGAGGACCCACTTATGTAGCTTTTGTGACTTGTACTTGTTTAACACAACCACATCATTCTTCATCCTCCAAGAACTCAATTGTTCCATTTTGTTATTTCCCATTCCATATCACATGATTTGTCCACAACTTTGATTTTAATGCCATTTTTCTTGCTCATTCTAGTGCTTTTCACATTGAAAACTCCACCTTATCACACTTTTGGTGCTTCAAACTAATTTTTCCACCTATCAAAAACCATAGACCTAACCTCAAACCTTCCAACAAATCATAGAGCTTTATTTTTCATGCTTAGTTGCCCCATTTGGTGAAAATTCATGGACCTTGACATCAAGTCCAATGTGACATCATGTACCTGATGTCAAGTACCCAATTTAGGTCATATAAACACTATATATATGATCCCTACGGTGCTCAAACTTCATTTTCATCATTTTCTACTACAGGAGTTTTTCAAATTTTCTTTTGTGACTTAGAGCTTGATGCACATACCTTCCACTTGTCATATTTAGCACTATACCACTCTAATTTCCATGGCATTTGAACCTATTTGAACTTGGAGTGCTTAAGTTAGTCATGGGGGGATGCTTAAGTGTGAAACTTACACCAAATTGCTAAAATTTGCTATCACCTAGAAGGAATTATAAGGATAAGAGTGTTAAAAAATTTAGGCATCATCACAAATAATCAATCATATTAATGATAGAAACCTTAAATTTTTCACCCAAGGAACCATAACCATGATTTTAAGCCATACATAGGGGAAAAGGAACCAATTGTGAAGGATCATCAAAGATGATAGATACTATTTGGGGATTTTTCTTAAAGATTTTTCTAACTCTATAGTAATATGAACTAAGAACTTAATGAACTAAGGTAATGAGTAAGGTATGAACTAATTAATGATAAAGAATATAACCTTGGTAACACTTGATCCTTACTTGATTGCAGATGGCTCCAAAAAGAGATGCATAAGGTGAATCCTTGAAAAAAGTAGCTAAGCATCCATGAGGTGGTAGGGGATAGTAGGGTTAGCTATCAAAAAATGCAGAGCAAGAAGCCCAATCTTTTAGCATCCATCAAGAGGCTTCTACTATTAGGTAGTTGGTCCAAGGAGAGTCCATAGAACCACCAGGTCTCAAGCAGGGACAATGTCTCACATTGCCCATTGATTACCTTGAAACCATTCAAGAAAGGTTCACATTTACCTCAATAATCATGGAGATGAACTTTTAACCATTTATGGAGTTTTCCCCATAAGTGGTTTGAACACAACTTAAGGCATCACCCTTGTGGCCCATTCTTATAGATAGTGGTGAGTGGTACCTTGGTAAGACTTATCAATTTTGACATAACAAAGATGAGGGCACCACCATCAACATTTGTGGAGTTAATGTTGACTTCTTAGTTAAAGTAATTACAAGAACTCTTAATTTGTTGAATAAAGGGGCTAAGGCAGCCCATCTCTCCACCAAATATAACCCCAATACCAAAAAACTATGGTTGAAATGGGCATACGATAATGAGGATAAAATGTATAATGAAATGACCTTACCACCTAATTCCCATCAAAGGGCTCAAAACAAATCTCAACATATGTAGCTAGGGCAAGTGCTAACTTAATGGGTAAATTTGCAACTAGTCTTTACCAATTTCATCTTCACATAAATTCAGTAGTGGCTTGAAGAGAAAAAGGTAGGAAAGCCAACACTCCCATTCCCTTGCCTAATCAGAAAGCTATGAAAATGTGTTGGAATCTTAGGATATATGAATTATATCCCCAAGAAGGCTTAGAATGCCTCCTTCACTGAACTTCTCAAATTTGTAGCACCAAGAAAAGATCTTGATGAAGAGTAAGAAGTTGAGAAGGAAGCCAAACTAGAAGTAGAAACACAACATGAGCCTAAATAGCACCCACAAACATAAGATCTTCCACAACCACTAGGGCAAGATTATAGGCCCTCAATGAGCCATTTATAGAAGATCACTGAATCTATCAGTTAGGGAAGTAAGGATGAGTCCAATCTCTTTCGAGTGATTGATGATGTCATACAACTCACTATTTTAGCTGATCCAATAAAGGGGAAGATCTTGTTATAGTCAAAAGGAGGATCCCAAGGGTGTAGGAAAATCTTTGGAAATGTCGCATCCTTTTAGATAATACTTGAAATTGGAGAAGTTTCCATAGTTGTGGTCCTATAACATGAGGATGCGGTAGGTGCAACAAAAGTAATCATGGATTATATTAAAGAATTATTCAACATGCCTATTGTGCCCCTACTACATCTTACTAGGACTAGGAATGCATAGAAGCTGGCTGGAACATCAATGACTCCTATGGTGCATGAGGATGTTTTGAATTAATTATTGCAGATAGGACAGATGATGACCACATTGTTTAACATCCCTAGTGATATCACCATAGCATAGTCAGATCTCATCATCACAAAAGAAATTTGATCATGATCAAAGTCATGGAAAAGCATGCAAAGGTAGAAATATAAAGACTACAATAAGATCTATTTGCCTTAAGAGGTGAATGATAGGACCTTGTCCATTTTATGGCACCTGACCAGCTAGAATAATTCAAGATGGAGTAGTTGGGCAAGCTAACCAAGGAGAGAGCAATTGTAGAATAAGAAAAGGAGATAGTGGTCTAGAATGCCTCTACTATTGATGTGTAATCCCATGCATACAAAAAGGCATTGACCACTACACAAGAGGAAAACAAGCAACTCAGTGCTAAGAATTCAAGGTTAACCATAATTGAGAAGCAAAAGAATATCTTAGAGGAAAGTGTCCACCCATTGAAAGAACAACTGGTGAGGGTCAAACAAGATATTAATAGATTAGCTAGAGAGAACAAAACCCTCTCAATGGAGAAGGTCCATGGTATTTTTCATCAATCAACAATTGAAATCAATGCATGGCAAAACAAGGCCAAGAAGCACGAGAAATTGACAAAGCACTTCCATGACCAAGTAGGCATGTACAAGCAGATAAATGAAAAATAGATCTAGATGGAAAAGCCCACATTAGCTCCCTATCAGCACAAAATTCTAAGTGGTAGCCAATCGTGGCTAGCTATGCCTTCGTTCACCAAGCAGAAGTAAAGAATAAAGACCTACAAATTGAAGATCTAAAGGAATACATGGTGTTGGCTAACCTCAAATATGCCAACCTTGCCATGTTAATAGTAGTTCAACCTTGCAATGAGCTAGAGAAGTAGGTAGCAACAACTTATGCATTGTATGAAAAAGAGTTTTCCAATCAAAAGGATGCTTTACAGATTCTACATGTAGCAAACTCAAAATTGGTAGTGGTTAAAGCCAAATACGAAGGATAAAAGGACATCACCTCAAACCTAGATTGAAGATTAATAGATTATCATGAACTCAAAGAAAAATCTAGGACCTTTGAGAAGGAATGATGATAGTTTGCAGCTTGGTATGTGAAGGCTAACCAAATGTTCCCGTGACTACCATGTCCTTGGGATGTACTAGCACTAGCACACATCAGCTCAATAGCCTGGATAGCACATGACCCAAGGATGGAGGAGGAAAAGTTGTAGGCATTGTTGAATCATTACAAATTTAAAAATCTTGACAAAAAAGAAAAGCAACCAATGGAGGAGCCACCACCTTTGGGCACCACATGAGCATCTCAATTTTTTATCTTGTCATCTTGTGTTCCATTTTTGTACTACACCACTATAGTATGTAAGAGTCAATTATTTTGATTATTATTTAAGTTAGTCAATAATTCCATGCCTTCTTAATATTTTTTAAGGAACTTATTTCTCATTTTCTTTAACTCAAAGACGATCTTTCATTCAATCGTGGGGATATGATGAGTCATCAATTTGTGAAGCCCTGACATCAGATACTTAACATTGGATCCTTGATGTTGGGGCTAGGATGTGATGTCAAATATGAAATGTTATCTACTCTATGCTGACCTATAAATACAACACTTGGATGCACAATTAAGTAGGTAATAGGCAATAGAGAAGATAGTTTTTAGTTTTTAGTTTTTGCTAGTCTTTCTTAGAGTTCTGTTATTTCTATTACATGTCTATAGTGTGATGTTTGTAATTATATGGCACGTTTGTTTGAGTGTGATGTACTTGGACATGTTACATGACTAGAAATAAAGATCGAGATTACTCCCATCATTGTAGCATCCACTTAGATTATTATTGCTTTTAATTGTTAACTATTTGTTGCTTTCTTTTGTTAAATGTTTTGATTTATTACTATTTACTATTCCTATCATTAAGTGGAATGCATATGTCTTAGTCACGAGTGTTTATGTATAAGTACTTGGTAATCTTGTAGTGAATTGTTTGGCACGCTCAGTGACATATGTTTGGCAATCCTAGAAGTAGTCACATGAAGTCCAAGATGTATATGAACAATTAAGAGTGGATAGTTATCACACCTAGGCTAGTTTAGATCTTATTTTCTATTGTTCATTAGCTTAATTAATTTATCTCTTTATTATTATTAGGAGAAAAGTAGAATTAGATAATATCATATGCCTCAATTTGGACAAAACCATACATGACAAAGCTACCACTAGTCCAAGTGGGAAGACAACAAATTGTGGTAAGAGCATAATGATATAAATACCACAACTAGTCCCATCCACAAAATTTGATTGGATCATGTGTGAATGCTTGTGATTTGTATGGTTTGGAATAGGGGTACCTTGCCACTCATCACAATGTGTATTACTCCAAATAAATTTCATTTATATTAAAAATATCCATTTCAAAATATAGAAAAAGGATGCCCCAACATCCTATTTGTTAGATTCATATACATTTTAGCATATTATGTGTTTTGAGCTTAGTTGCAGATTTGGCTTTATAGTAAAGGTTTCATTTCACATGGATTTGAGCTTTTGTGTTATATTTTATAGGGAAGTTTTTGTTTTCCAGATTAACATGGAGAACCATTGTTTTATTTCTACTTAGCTTATCTATAATGACACTACTAGCTCAACATCATAGGCACTTAGATAGCTTTTTTGATCTAGCTCAAATCTTCATTTTAGCTCTACAAAGATAGCTCAAATTAGTTTTACCACATCAACTTCCTTTTTTATTAATAGGACTTATTGGCCCCATGCTTAAAAAATTTTTAAATCATGTTTATAAGAGAATTTTAATCTAGATTAGCTTATAGAAGCAACTTGTAGAACCATTTTCTCATTATATGAAGGAACGAGAAATAGAACCTCCAGGTTAGCTTAGAAAGAAAAATCTAAATAGAACTAGATTGTAGAATGATTTTTTAATTATATGAAGGGCTTCTTCCATTGGCTCTACCATGTTAGCTTTTGAAATAATCTCTTATTTAGAATTGAATCTAGAACAATTTCTTGATTCTATAAAATCTTGTTAAAAATAATTCTACCATGTTAGTATTTTATTTTTCTTATTCCATGCACATAACCTTAGTTAAAAAGTTCATATTTTTTTTTTGGAAAAACTTCAAAACAAATTTTTGGTTCTATTGGATGCCTTGCCACATTAGCTTGTAGAACCAAAGTTTAGAACTATTATTTAGTTCTGTAAAGCTCTTTCAAAATAGCTCTACCATGTCAAATCCTTTTACTGCACATACAAAAAATCTTATTTTAAAAATCCAAAAAAGCCATGAGAATCAAATCACTTCATATTTTCTTTAAAGATCTTATTTTTATATTAGTCTAAGCAAATGGAAAGCTCATAGCAAAGAATATAAGTTGGATTTAATAGCTCTCTTAAAGCTAGAATGAATTTAGAACTAGATTTTGATTTTATATAAATTGCACTAGAACACACTATGCTAAATTAGTAAAAATAAAAGAGGTACTATGAGGCTATATTAGAAAGACCTATGATACAAAAAAGCTAGATTTTGTACTACTATGAAAGAAAGCTGAACCTCATAATTGAAAAGAGAGAAGTTAGTTGAAGCTTAAAAAGCTATTATCTCTAACATAATTAGAGCTTTTTATTTCCATAGAAAGTGTAGGAACTATTATTTCTTCCTCCTCTGCTAAGTTTTTAATGCTCACCTCATGCTCATCGAAAATGTAGTAATGGAAGCTATGTAACAAATGCATGTTCTTCTCCTTTACCTACTCTTCCAAATGGATTGGTAATGGTTACAACTTATTACTTCTCATTCTTCTCTAGCATACTAGTAATGACTTGAAAAATGACTCTCAAATGGCTAGAAAGAATGATGGCTATAAATTGAAGCTCTATAGATTAGCTTTTTTAATTATGATTTTTGGCTTTGTGCTTGAACTTGAATTTTTCTTATATGCTTCTCTTCTTCTACTAAATATATCTATCTATTTCTTCTTAGTAAAAGATTTATTTTCTTTTTCTCAAAAATCTTGGTAACTCTTGATTTTCTATGTTGAGACAAGATAAAGTTTTTTTTTTCCTCTATTTTCTGAAAGCAAGCTTTTGTGATTTCAAGCGTAGTGGTTATGCTTAGTCTAGGATTGTTAAGGAACCCTTGTAATTTTTTTTTGATTAATAGATTTCTCTTCCCTTAAGGATCTAGGAAGAGTTTTATGGTGGAGGTAGGATGGCTAATCTAGGAGTTGAATCACCTTAAAGGCTTGGTGTTTGTTTACTATTTTTTACATAGGGGTTTTGTTTTCTACATTAAGTTATTTTGGAACTTTTTACTCGTGTTTTTGTTAATATCTATTTAACTCATTTTTTTCTAATATCCTAATTCACCCCTTCTATTAGTGCCTTTAGCTATGTCTAGGAAATAAAAATTAGTATTAGAGCCTAGTCAACAACTCTCAACTTAATGGTCTATGTTGTAATTTTTCATTATCCTAGACATGGTGCAAAATAAAGGATTCTCATCTAATAAAGCCCCATGGTTTGATGGCTCAAATTATCCTCTATGAAAGTTTAAGATAAAGACATATTTTCTAGTACATGGTGATGATGTCTAGAAGGTAGCTACTAGAGAAACCAAAAATGTTGTGCATGAAGTCCAAGTTATGAATGCTTTGGTCTATGGCTTGGATATAGTGTGTATGAAGATTATGCACCTCTTATTAGACAAATATATGTGGGAGCATCTTCAAGCTATTTATAAAGGAGATGATAAAGAAAAGAATTTTAAAATATTGAATTTAAGAGCATATTTTAATACTTTAAGGATAAACGAGAATAAAAATATAGGCAATTTCTTCAATCAAATAGATGAATTTGTTGGTGAGATAACTATTCATGGTGATGCATAGTCTAATAATATAATCTAGAAAAATTTTTATATATTTTTCCCACTAGATTTAAAGCAAAGGTCTTATCCATAGAAGTAGCAAAATATCTCTCTAAATTAATAGTAGCTAAGCTCTATAGTATTCTTTTAGTCTTTGAAATCAAGAAAGGAGGAGATATAATTTTTAGAAAAAAGGAGTAAATGACCTTCAAATTTAAATTTGAATAAAAAATAATATAAGGAGGAACCATAAACATCAAATTTTGATTCTAATAAGAAGATTTCTAGAAAGCTTAGTAGGCTATAAAAGATGAAGGTTGGTAAGAAGCTAACATAATCTTTTTATTGTAATTAGTATGGTGAAATACTTCATATGATTTCTGAATGTCCAAAGAAAAAGAAAGATGAGGAAAATTATAAAAATTAGATGACCAAGTTCAGGCCAAAGAACACTTGGTACAAGTTTGATAAATTAAAAGCTTGATTAGCTAAAATAGAAAACTAGTTAGAGCATTTAGAAATTAGTATAGAAATCAAGTATGTTGAAGAAAATTTTTTTTTTCATTTTGCTTATGTTAATATAATAGCTAATGATATTGATATTGTTACATAAGAATTATTTTCATTTCTAACCATGATTGAAGATTATGAATTAGATGATGATTTTCAAAGCCTTCTGCATACTAACCCAAATGAGCAAGAAACTTCTAGTACCACTGAGATTGCAAGTTTAAGCAAAGATGAAGATGGACCAAACTCATTAGACATAGCTAAAATTGAATACAAAGAAACTATGGACATCAATATAAAAGGGCCAATTAAGCAATTGGAGATGGTGGTCAAAGCTAATGAAAAATTAAATAAAGTTTTAAAATAAGGGAAGAAATAAATCAAGAATTATAAGAGGGAGCTTAAATCAATTGAATAACATAATTTAAAGCTAAAAGAGGAGGTGTTTCTACTAAATAAGGATATGAAAGATAAGGCAACTTAAGCTACATTTGATTTATTCATCAAGTTTACTCATAGCTCGCAACAAATCAAGGATATTATCAATAACAAATGATCAAGTGATGACAAGAAAGATCTTGGTTATGAGTTTGGACCCTCAAAAAGGTTGTCTTCAATAAGAGTATTAAGCCAAAATTTAAATGTCCAAACATAACCTCCACAATCACAAACCTTCAAGTTACAAACATGTAAGGAAATTATTCCTACTCCAATAATTCCAATCATCAAGTATGGACCAAAAATGATAATTGATTTCTTTCAAGGATATTTTTTTAATTCTGGAATATTGGGTCATAAAGCAAGAAATTATAGAAAAAATAGGTTTTCTCATTATGAAAGTATGTGTTATTCCCATGCTACTGAGCATATTTTAAGAAATAATAGAATAGGACAATAAGTTTGGAAACCAATTAATAGAAGAGCTCTCCTTGTATAGTTAGCCTTAAAGAGCTCTTACAACCTAGAGACATGGTTAGTTGATAGTGGATTTTCTTAACATATGACTAGTGATAGATCAAAATTTATCACACTAAAACCATTTAATGTGGGGAAATTAATCTTTTATGATAGAGGTAAAGCTATGGTAAGAAGTATTGATTCAATTAAAATTCTTGATAATTTCTTGAAGTTTATAATGTTTATTTTGTTGATACTTTACATTATAATTTGTTAATCTAGGATTATTCTCAAGAGAAGGTTATAATATCTATTTCATGAATGAGAAATGTATATTAGGAAATAAAGAAAAGGATTTTTAAAGTTTATGTTACTTGAACAAGAAATAATTTATATTCTATAAATGAGTAACCTAAATGTCTAAATCTTATTAATGAGATAAGTAGGAGTAGGTTATGGCATAAAAGACTACAAGACTTAAGCTCAGGAAACATTCAAGCTCTCATTAAGGCTCAAAGTGTCAAAGGCATTTCTTAGGTAAGTCATCTGGAAGAGGTTGGTTTTGCATGCCAACATGGTAAGAAAACTAGAGCTATCTTTAAGCTAGTGAATTTTCATTGTAAAGACAAACTTGAATTACTACATATGTATGTCTATGGGCCTTTTGATATAGCTAGTTTTGATGATAGTAAATATTTCTTTCTTATAATTTATCATTATATTAGAATGTTATGGCTAGCATGTATTGAGAAACGTCTTGATGTATTTAAACATTTTAAGGCATTTAAAAGCATGGTTGAAAGTGAAATAGGGATTAAACTCAAATCTATTAGGACTAATAATGGTGATGAGTTCACCTCAAATAAGTTTTATGAGCCATGAAGAAATTCAAGTATCAAGAGATAATTCTCATCAGCTAGAACACCTAAAAAAAATGGTATTATAGAGTGAAAATTAGAATTATACTTGAGATGATTAGATCAATGATGAATAAGAAGAATGTACCAAAGTACTTATGGAATGAGGTAGTTAGGACATTTGTGTATATCATCAACAAATGTTTGGTAAGATCGCTTATCAAATGTGGTTGGGAAAAATGACTAATGTTTAATATTTTAAAATTTTTGGTGGTAAGTGATATATTAAGAATTAGTATAACATTCACAAGATTGATAGTGATTGTGAAGATGGTTTCTTTATTAGATATTATAGTCATTCAAAAGCTTATTATTTCCTAAATTTAAAAACATTAAAGATTGTTAAAACACCTTATGTTAAGATTGATGACTTATTAGAAGATACTAACAATATGACTAAGAAAGGTATGAATGCATATGAAGAAGAAAATGATGATGGCATTTTAACATCTGAACAAGATAATAAGATTGAAGAAGAATAGCTAGTCTTAACTAATGAGGAAGAAATACAACAAGAAGCTACATCTAATGATGGCTTGAGGAAAAGAACACATAGGTTCATATCCATGGTAGATATCCTTAGGATACCTCTTAGAGAAAGGACAAGAAATAATAGAGCTGAAATAACATATCATGGCTTATTAGTATGTTGTCTCATTTTTTCCATTCCTCTAATAGTTAGGGAATTCTTGGAACTGAGGAATGAAAGCATGCCATGGATGAAGAAATGAAGAAAATTATAAATAATGATACTTGGGATCTAGTTCCATTTCCCAAAGGAGCTAACATCATGGGAAAAAAGTGGACCTTTGTAAAAAAGTTCAATGAGCATAACGAAGTAACCTACAATAAGGTAAGATTAGTAGCAAAAGGCTTTTCTTAGATAGAGGGACTTGATTCTCAAGATACATTTGATCTAGTTCCAAGATTGGAATATATTAGAATGCTTTTAGCTTTTGTAGCTTATTAAGGATCTAAGCTTTACCAGATGGATGTCAAATCAACATTTCTAAAAAGAGAAATAAAAAATAGAGTGTATATAGAACAACCAAAAGGATTTATTAATACTAAAAGCCAAATCATAAGTATTAGCTATAGAAAGCTTTATATGCTTAAAAAAATCTCCTAGGATGTGGTATGATAAGTGTGATTCATATTTAGTTAAAAATGGGTATTTAAAAGCTCATATGAATAGTACTATTTATATTAAAAAGGAAAATATAGTGTTTTTATTTGCTTAGATTTATGTTGATGACATAATATTTGGAGGAACAAGCTCAAGTTTAGGCAAAGAATTTCTTGAAGCTATGAAATCAAAGGTTCAAATGTCTATGATAAGAGGGCTATCTCATTTTCTGGGTCAACATATTCAATAACTTAGGAATGGAACCTTCATTTCTCAAACAAAATATGTTCGATAAATTCTTAAGCACTTCCACATGATAGAAGCTAAAACTTGTGAAAATACTCTTAGCACAAATTTATACTTTTGCAAGGATGAATATGGAAAAAATATTGATTCTATACTATATTGATCCATATTCAGAAGGTTGCATTATGCTACAGCTAGTAGTCTAGACATAGCTTTTGTAGTTAGCTTGATTTCTAGACATTAGTCAAATCCAAAGGAATCACACTTGGTTATAGCTAAGAGAATTTTATGATATCTAAAATGCATAGCTACTCATGGGCCATGGTATCCAAAAAGTAGAACTTCTGATTTATAGGCATTCACAAATGCAAATTGGGTAGGAAATAAAGATTACTAGAAATCCACCTGTGGAAATTTTCATTTTCTTTGTAATAGATTGGTATCATGGCTAAGAAAAAAGTAGAACTCTATAGCATTATCATTAGCTGAAGTTGAATATGTTGTAGTCTCACACTACTACACATAGATTATTTAGATGAGGAAAGTATTAAATCTTTTTGGTATAACATTCTCTCATTCAATAACTATTCATTATGATAATAATGCTAGTATTTCTATCTTTAAAAATCCTATTTTCATAGTAAAAATAAATATATTGAGATTAAATATAATTTTCTTATAGATCAAGTAGAGTTGAAAATAGTAAAATTATAATATATTTTATCCAAAGAACAAAGATTGGATATTTTTAAAAAGGCTACATAAGCTATTTTATCCAAAGCTACATAAGCTTCTAAAACTCCTAGCACTAGTTTAGGGATTTATAAGCTAATAATCTTTATTGAAAGGGGAGTAGGTAAGCATGTAATGTAGGGAAGCATGATACTTTCAAGACGTAACAGAAGAACCAAGTATCCATGTGGAGTCTATTGAATCTTTAGATCCATATCCTATGGATTCAAGCATTCCCTATGGGAATCATGACTAGAGGATAACCTTGTTTTCCTAATATTTTTGTATAATAATTATTTTCACCTTCTTACTAATATTTTTCTTGGGCCTTCCACTCTTCTCTATTTCTTTTATACTTTTCTCTAGATTCAATATACATCAATGTTTGATACCTCATAACCTCTACTCTTCTTAGATATTTTCCAAGATTTTTAAAATCCTCTTAATTAATCCAAAATCTCTTATGAATATCCATAGCTATGATGCTTTTTGATTTGCTACTTGACTCTCTCATCTATTCTTATGGCTTTTATATTTTTTTATATGCCGAGTTGTTCTTTCATTATTACATCTTTATCTTGAGATTGACATTTTAGTTATTAACAAGATCAATGTGTTTTTTAGTTAAGCTCTTATGCATATCTCTTTTTGTTGTTTTCCTATGTTTATATTTGTGTTTTGAGCTTAATTTTTTTAATGAAAGGGGGAGATTCATTTTAACCTTTTGTGTATATGCTATTTTCTCAGAAAGATGATGTGATTATGTATGTAATATTTTGTTAGAAAATAGTGAAGATGATTCCTCTGCATTCTTAATGTATAAGCATGCAACATTTCTTAGCTTACTTTATGCTTGGATGAGTTATATTCATCTATTTTATCTATTTTGAGTTATAGTAGTCTCCTAATTGCTTGACTAATTATGAACTATGTGTGTATGATTAGTTAGATGTGGTGTTTAATTGAGTGGCTGTGTTATAAGCTTGATTTATATGAGTTGTGTTATGATGATTATTTACTTATCTTTAAGTTGGCACTAGTTATTAAGAGCTTGCTAAGTTTTCTGATTATAATTTGTATGTATGAGCTGAGTTGATCTATATAGTGATTTTGAGCTTGAAACTACTTTTTAGGAAATTTTTGTGTGTTTATGTACATGATCTTCCTCTTGTTCAAGCTTTCTTTGTAAGCTCACCCAATTACAAAAAGGGAATTATTGGTATATGTTTTGAGCTTGGTTGTAGGTTTGGATTTATAGTAAAGCTTTCATTTTATGCAAATTTCAGCTTTCACCTTAACTTATAGGGAATTTTTTATTTTCCACATTAGCATGTAGAACCATTTTTTTGTTCTACATAGCTTGTCTAGAATAATGCTAATAGCTTAGCATCACATACACTCAAAAAAAAATTTTAATCTAGCTCAAATTTTTATTTTAGCTCTACAAAGATAGCTCAAATTGGTTCTACCACATCAACTTTTTTTTTTAATAGGACCTAGTGGGTCTAAGCTTAAATACTTTTTAGAGCATGTTTATAAAATAATTTTAATCTAGTTTATCTTGTAGAATATTTTTTTTGGTTCTATGAAGGGATGAGAAATAGCTCTTCCATGTCAACTAAGAAAGAAAGCGTTACATAGAACTAGCTTTTAAAACCAATTTTTAATTCTATGAAGGGCTTCTTTAATTATCTTTACCACATAACCTTTTGAAATAAGCTCTTATTTAGAATTGGCTCTAAAACTATTTCTTGGTTCTATGAAAGCTTGTTAAAGAATAGTTCTACGACACTAGCATTTTTTTCTTTTTCTACATATATAATCTTAGTTGAAAATTTCATTCTTTTTAGAAAAGCTTTAGAATAGATTTTTTATTTTATTAGATTCCTTACCATATCAACTCATAGAACAAAACTTTAGAACCTATGTTTGGTTCTACAAAGCTCTTTCAAAATAGTTCTACCATCTCAACTTTTTTAACCACATGGACAAGAAAACCTTATTTTAAAAAGAAGAAGAGCCATAAGAATAAAATAGATTCATATTTTCTTTAAATAACTCATTGTCATGTTAGCCTAAGTGGAAGGAATTTTCATAGAAAAGAATATAAGTTGGTTTTAATAGCTCTCTTAATGCCATAATTAATTTAGAATCAAATTTTGATTCTATACATGTTGCACCAAGAAAAACTTAGTGTCTATTTACTATTTTGTGCATAAGTGTTTAGATTTCTGCATTAAGTTACTTTGGGGCTTTTTCTCAAATATTTTTTTAACTCAAATTTTTTTAAAGCCTAAATTCATCCCCCTCTCCCTTCAACTCTTAGTGCCTTTAGCTACATCCAAGAAATAACATGGCATTCATCATTAGGCATACTATAATTGATGAAGTGGCTACCATTACTTATGGAAGTGTGAGTCATTATAGTAGCAATGGCTACTGATGAGTGGTGAGATACCCCTACACTTAACCATATGAATATGAGCATGATACGTGTGATTTGGTTGAACTTCGCAAACAAACTAGTTGTGGCACCTAGATAGTTAGCCTTAGGTCGCAGTTTGCTATCTTCCCACTTGGACTAGTTTTGTCTTTGTCACATATGGTTTAGTCCAGAGTGAGGTGTATGATGTGCTCTAACCTAATGCTAATCCTAAAGGTAATGTAAAATAAGATTAACAAAGCTAGGAGGAAAAGGGTAAGAGAATATAAACTAGCCTAAGTGCAATGAGCATCCATTCCTTGATTATCCGTACACATCTTGGACTTTGTGCATGACTACCACTAGGATTACCAAGTGCAAATCCTAGGTAC
>MNCI01007747.1:449178-459953 GCA_015680685.1 Gnetum montanum | reverse complement strand
TACTTGGACACACACATGACCAGCAATAAAGATCGAGATTACTTCATCATTGCAGCATTCAATTAGTTTAATTATTTCTTTAATTATTATTTATTGCTTTCCTAGTTAATCTCTTCTCACCCTTAAACTCATGTTAAAACGTGGAATGAGTACGACTTGNGTCACACTCGAATAAAGGATGTTGTACAATTACATTCACCACACTCTGGGTAGACACTAGAAAATATTCTAACTCTAGAGGGACAAAATTGCCAGAGTCTAGCTACAATCTAACATAAACTGAGAAAAAGGGAGAGCCACCTCTTATTTATAGATTTGGCAGCATGACGCGATATCGTGTATAGTATATTGCAGGAAAAGACGTGATATCGTGTATGATACATTGCGTACACGATATCGTAGCCTATGCAATATCACGACTATGATATCATGGTAGTGATATCATAGGCAACAAATTCATGACTGATCATACCCCCATGACTGAATGAAAACTCATACTCAAGTTACAGAAAGAACAAGCTTCATTGATTACACAGTGGATAGGTATGGGATTATTGACTGACTAGAATGGATTCATGCCGCAGTGTGGAGTCAGAACAAAATTGAGACAAAACACAAAAGAAAATCCTATGATTACAAAATTGGTGGAACTCATGTAGTTCCTGGTGGTGGTGGCTCCTCCATAGGTGTCTTTCCCTTTTCTTGCACTCCAAGTCTTGGGATTTGATGTCATTGAAGTATGGCCTAGATTTTTTCCTCTTATAAGGCCTTGAATGCCTTGGCATGCACGTAAGTTTGCACTTGTGCCATAGAGTCATCCTAGTTAGCCTTCTCTTTTTCTTCTACCATCCTTTTACTCTCTGTCAAAAGTTTATTAAGTTGCTCGGTTCGGAAAGTCTCCATCTAGTTATAAGCAACCTTTAGCCTTGTATTCTGAAGGTTTAATACTTTTGAAATGACTTGAATAGAGAAATCAATAGTTACACCACAATTGTTAACCATGGTGTCTTCTTCTTTATTGTGCAAAAATTGGTACATTTCCCCTAAGTACCAAGCACCACTTTTAGAGAGGGTAGGCCATAATGGGGATCATTTGAGGTGATCCCTAACAACCTCTAAAGAAAATTCTGTGAAAGTTCCAAAGTTTAATTCCATGATCACTATAGTGAATATGGACCTTTCATGGATGGTCTAAACACAATCCTAGGTCAGTGTGAGATATCATTCTTGTTCAAACATTGCAGAAACTCCTTCTTCTAACTTCCTTGATTATACAGCAGCAGGGTCTTCTTGATGGATGCTAAATGATTGTTCCTCCTGCTCTGCAATTTGTTTAGCAAGAACTTGTCCTTCACCTCTCCTAGGTTTTTTGATCACACCTTGAGCAAGACCTTCCTATTGTCTGTGTGTTGGGGCCATCTATAATCACATGGGACCAATCGTTAGTAAGGTTGTTACCAAAGTTAGGTTATACCTTACTTCTTACCTTAATAGATTTACTTTATTTTCATGTGATGTTAATTATTAGAAGAACATGTCCCCAAAAGATTATAATATTGAGTCCTCTTTGCTTAGGTGGTTTCCAAATTTAATTTTCTAGTATAGCTAAGGGGATTAAATTGTTTTTGACACATTTTATTCTTAATTTTAAAACTAATTACCCTTAAAGATATCCTTTGGGTGATGATGAATTTCAAAAAATTTTAATTTTTTTAAAAATTTATGTGCTATTCGGCATGTGCCCCTCCCCCACAACTAAGCTAAACACTCCAAGGTCAAGTAGGTTCAAATGGAATGAAAATCGGAGTACCAGGGAGCGAGTTATGGATATGAAAGCATGGGATGTGCAACCATGAGTTGTAAAGAGGAATTTGAAAAACTTCCCCTGTGTGAATAGTTGCAAATGACGGTGATTAGCACAGGGGGGTCACAAATATATATTTTCATCAAAGTTAGGGCACTTAGAGAATGTACCGAATGTTTAATATGTTTTTGAAATTAAATAATGTAAAATAAGGACATCTTAACAATTTTTAAAGTGTTTCGAGGTAATTCAACTAGTTCTGAAGGCACAAAAATTATGATGGTGTGGAATTTATCAATAAGGACCTCGGATGGTAGAGAAAAAGGCTATGTGATGATTCATAGGAACTTTGAATCATAGGGATAGTAATAAGGGAAAGAATATCATGAACAATATGCTAAGGGTAATAAATGGTATGTGTGAGCTATGTCATAAGTGAAGATTACAAAAGATTACACAAGTGGGTCCTCCCCAAAGTAGGTTCCAACCTATAATGCCCTTCTGTAACTACACTTAAAGTGTCCATGGGCACTAGAAGGGTTAAATGCAATCCACACTAACTCCACAAAACACACACATGTAAATATCACTAGAATGAGTTGAGAATTCTATGCTACACAGAACACACACTACAATTACATGAACAGTGAGATGAGATGGTGATAGCAAGGATTGCAAAGCTTGGGACATGAGGTAACTGACCTAGGACGTAGTGAATCCTGCATGTAAAGCATGATTAAGGTGTCATTAACCCATCGTTCCAAGATCAGAATCAAGTCCATTCCTCTAATCAGTGACATCGCATTATTTCATCTCATGATGAGCAACTATGAGAGTACCATAACAACACAACATACGATCACTTGGCGTTTTTTTTAAGGGAGGTGTCATTTTTGTTTTATGGCACTTCCTTTTTCCTTTTCTTTTTCTCTTTCCTTTTTTTTGACTTTACTGAATCCAGAGAAGCCACCAACCTTCAGGAATGGTTGCATGTCTTTCTTGTGGGACCCCCTAGCATAACATTAATTTTTGAGTGCCCTTTTCATTACTCTTACTCCCATTTTTCATTAAATCTACAAGGATCTTAGTACAACCATGTTGCATGATAACACCCATAGACGTCATCAAAGAGAATCTTCAAATCCCCTTGATGTCACACCCTAATCATTCCATCTTGGTCCATCCTTCTTAATTCTAGGTATAATGAACACAAAATTAATTTTAAGTTTTAAAAATGTCAAAAATATCATTGTACCCTCGAATAGAACCTCTTATTTGTAGAGTGTATGAGTCGGTGTAATGGGCTCACTATTCCAAATAATTGATTGCTTGAGACTCGATAACATAGAACACATCTCAACCAATGATCCACATGAGTGTTTTATTCCTAGATGAGATTAATTACAAAAAAAATGTAAAAGGACAAAAATACTAAAAAGACAAAAAGATAAAACAAGAGTTGAAAAATGAAAAATTGGAAAACAAAAATTGAAAAATTAAAGAAAATGAAAAATATTTATTAATCCTTGTTATTAAAATTGGGGATATCCCCCATAACTAATTGGTTGAGGATGACAAGGATTAATAAATGGAAGATGAGGATTCTTGCATGTTGAAAATATTGGGACTGGTCCATACTTACCCCATCGGGGTTCACACACTTGATTGTAGTAAGCATAGTAGGGCACTTTATACGATGTAGTTCCCAGATAATGAGTTGACCCACTATGGTATTTGGGACCATTAAATGATATGCAAAGATTGGGTTGTTGCTCTCCACGGTTGTGTTCATTAGGCTGTATTGTTGTTGGAGTGTGAGTTGGTGGCCCTAATAAAGTAACATAAGGTGATGGGTTCAAAAATAAGGGTGCACCATAGTGTGGGACTTGTGCTGAGTTGGAGGATGCAGTGGTCTCGAAATTATGTTGTCCCTTCTTACGGACATGTTTAAAGAAAAGATGCTTTTGATGTTGAGGAGGATTTTCACTATTGTTAGTAGTAGTAGCACAAGTGTTGTTGTGGTGGTGCAGACACCTTAGGAATAGTTGGTGGTGATGCATAAGGAGGGAAAGGATGAGAATGTTGAAAGTTAGGAGGTGTATAAGATACGCAAGATGGTGGTTATGTTGGAGGCATGGGTTGATAGTATTGTGGAGAATAGTGATGTGGTGAGATAGAGTATTTTGGCCCAGTTGGAGAAATAGGATGTTGAACAAGATAAGCATTTGGATTCAAATGATATGAAGGGTGTCCCCAATCTAAGGGTGGATTCCCCCATGATTGGGATTGTTGCCACTGTGATCGAACACAGTATCTTTGTACGAACTGTGGATGTAACGTGTTTCCACAATGCTCATATAAATGTAACAATATTGGGCGTTGGTCCTTGGGGTGATTGTACAGGCATATGTTGCATTCATATGTATGATTAGCAGCTGAGCCCTTATTTTCCTTATCCCTTCTTTCCGATTGTCTATTATTTTTCCCTGCTTCTTGGGTTGTTAAGCTTTATCTCCAATGATGTTGATATATTCTCCACACTTTTGATACGTCCATTTCAACATCTTATTGATCTCTTCCTCGACTTCTTCTAATGTTTGTTGTATCAGCAAAGATGGTTCTTTCTCCTTGTGATTGGTTGATTTCTCCTTTGTATGATCATGGACCTTTGTTAAGTTGAGATCATTGTCCCATTGATGTTTTTCAACACTCTCCCATCTGGTCAATTCTCCTTATTCTTTTGCTATCTACTTAATAAGCTCTTGGACTTGATGGGTTCGTAGTTCATATAGTTGACCTTGGGCATACATCCCCAGGGTTTCTTTTGTTTCATTACGTAGCCCATCAATGATATGGTACATTAGCCTTTCCTTGGAAAACCCATGGCCTGGACAGTTGTTTAACAGTGCATAATATCTTTCTAAGGCCATGTTCAAGGGTTCATGTTGTGCTTGTTTCCATCCTTGGATTTGTTTCCTCAAGGCTGACACTCTTGTGTAGGCTTGATATTTTTTGTTAAAGACTTCCACCATTGTTGACCAACGTCATATTGAATTTGATTTTAACGATCTATACCATACTTTAGCTTGGTCAATGAGTGTCATAGGAAAGAGCTTAAGTTTTTTCCAACCGTTATCAATGTTATTACATGTGTAGACATTGTAGAAGGCTTGTAAATGTTGATATGGATCTAAGTCATAGCCTCCTAAAAAGGAAGGAAAGTTTTTTAAATCAACCCTGGGTAGATGGCTCTCTTTATGATGCCTACATGAGATTTGAACAGCCTCTTGTATTTGTGTTAAGCTTGTAGTGGCTAGTAGGGGTTCATCTTCATCCTGTAAGTTATGCTTTCGTGTGTTGGGATGATGTTGCTTTTGTTGCTATTTATAAGAAACCTCCACCTCGGGTTGTATACTCCAATCTTCATCATCATATAGTTCATTGGTTCTCCAATGAACTTCCTCACTAAGCATGGCATTATCATGATCTTATAGGAGAGGCATTGTTATGTGTGAATTTGTATGTAACTTTTTATAATTATTTTTTTCTAAAAGATATATCATTAAGTCCTTTATAGTGACCTTATATGATATAACTAATCTAGATAACTAGCACCGTCCCCGGCAACGGTGCCTATGATGAGTGGCGAGGTGCCCCTACACTCAACCATACGAATACGAGCATTACATGTGCAATCCAGTCGAACTCTATAGATGGACTAGTTGTTGTGCCTAGATAGTTAGCCTTAGGTTGTAGTTCGCTATCTTCCAACCTGGACTAGTATTATCTTTGTCACATATGGTTTAGTCCAAAGTGAGGTGTATAATGTGTTCTAACCTAATGCTACTCCTGAAGGTAATGGAAAATAAGATTAAATAAGCTAGGAGGAAAAGGGTAATAGAATCTAAACTAGCCTAAGTACGATGAGCATCCATTCCTTGAATTATCCATATGCATCTTGAACTTCGTGCACGACTAGCACTGGGATTACCAAGAATAGATCCTAGGTATGCTACTGGGTTAGCAAGTAGTCATACTTAAATTCTCATAATCAAGTCGTACTCATTCTGCATTTTAATATGATTTTAAGGGTGAGAGGAGATTAACAAGGAAAGTAATAAATAACAATTAAATAAATAATTAAACTATGTGAATGTTGCAATGATGAAGTAATCTCGATATTTATTGTTGGTCATGTGCTTGTCCAAGTATGTCACACTGAAATAAAGGATTCCATACAATTACATTCACCACACTACGGATAGACACTAGAAAATATTCTAACTCTAGAGGGACAAAACTTCCATAGTCTAGCTACAATCTAACATAAACTGAGAAACAAGGGAGAGCCACCTATTATTTATACATTTGGTGGTGCAACATGATATCATGTGCATGATATCACAACGAATGCAATATCACATACGCAATATCATGTACAGTAGTGATATCATAGCTAGAAAATTCATGACTCATCAGCTACTTTGCCACTTATCCCACTCTACCACTAGCACTTTAGTCACCACTAGAATTTCATTAAAAACAAGGGATTTTTTCTTTGGGTTTGGTTGTGAGTGGCCTACACTTCCATGGTGGAAAAAACTATAAGCTCTTCATAGTTTATGTTTGAGCTTCTTTCACATGCTAAAGATCTAATCTACCACCATTGTTGGCACTATCACCATTGCTACTATCCTTGCTCATTATTGTTGTTTCCTTTTACTCCTACTACTGCTGCCTTGCACACTTTACAATCTATACCATTACCTTGCATCTACTATGTCACAGGTCCTACTATGCCACAAATCCAATAAGTTACATTTCATTGGTATCAAAGAAAGATTTCTATATTCATTTTCTTTTATGTTTCCTTGTGAAAAAATTGCACCTACAATGATGATGACTCCCTACACTCTCTTAGTTTTATGAGCACTTGCAAATCAAATTCTCTTAGTGACCATCATGATGTCAAAAATTTTATAATGATAGAGAGAGGAAATCTCTTCTTGGCATATTAGGATGATGAGAGCACCATGACAACCATTAGGTGATTAAATGCAATGGGAATTCTACAATATGAGCTATTGGATCCATAGTGTCTTCGGACTTATGGTGCCTAGATGCAATGTAATGGCTAGATACTATAAATATCACTATGACTTCTATTCCTTAGTGTTGATGATGTTTGTTTAATCAATGATGCTGTGACTAGCAATGGTGAATCAGATATGAACCAAGGATTTTTTAAAAGTTAATGATACCTTATACCATTATAATGTTGTATCTTTTATTTCAATGTTGTGTTACATTGTTACTTTCATATACTTTTCTAATCTCACATCAATATTATATTTTTTTAAACAAACATTGCAAAGTACTTATTTTCAATGATTATAGGTATATATATATATAATATTTATTAAAGATTATATTTTTGTTAAATATTTTGGCTTTTATTCATTTCCTTTTTGGCCTCATATGTGTGACAACCGAAAAGATCAGTGGCTAGAACACATAGAGGTCCATAGGCGTACAACCTAACCTTGAATGTGTACAAGGGCCATGCTGGGAAATGGAAACAAGGTGCCTTGAATGGTTTTGTCAATTAGATAGGGACTTACATGGCGTTAAAATGACCATGTGTGAGAAGGGCTTATACTTCATTATGCATAGGCATTGGGTTCGACTAAGCTAGAGTGTAGCAGGGTGTCCTGGCCTAAGAATAGTGATGTAAGTGTGTGAATACATATGAAAAAGTGAGAAAATACAAGTGTTACGTTGAATACAAAAGAGAAATGTTTGAAAAATGCAATAGAATTTAAGAACAGAAGTGCACTAACCCAAAAGGGGGAGTGTAGCTAATTCCAAAGGGGTCTCAAAAGGTACATAGTGTACAATAGGCACATTGGAAGTGTAGTCATAGTTTCGGTGGTGTTAGGTTGTGAAGTTTGGTGCTCACTATAATGAACTGTGCCTACTTGGTTGGTCATCATAATGTATTATGTGATGTTCTATAGGGCTACACAGGGCTACAATGTACCATGTAGTGTAGCTATGCCTCTCTGCCAGTGTGGTGTGCTCTGGGTTTTATTCACCCACGAAGCTAAGTGCCAAGATGCTAAAATGGCAAATGCCGAATGAAAGCACCAATCACCAACTAGTGAAAAATGAAAATCAACCCCCCAAAACATTGGAACATATGGGTATTTATAGGGCTAGGGTTACTCCAAAATGCAAATCAAGTGTCACATGGTAGTGTAGTAGGTGGGACCATGAGAAAAAAATTTAAAAAATTTTCTAAGTCTAGAGGTGACTAGAAAAAGTTCAAAAAGTTTTTTAACTTTGGCTACTACACTCATCCTATGTTACATGCGGGACACTGGACACTGGTTGTTATGTTCTTTATGCACTAGAGTGTAGTTGCAATTTAGGGAAAATGGGAAATGTAGGAGAAATGCAAATTGCTAATCTTACTTGCCAAAGGAGTGCTAGAGTTGAGGTGAAGATTGATGCTAAGCTTTAGAGGCTTTTAGAGGCTATCATAAACTTTCCTCTAATGTTACGTTGGCTACACTCTAGAGCATAACACAACACTTAGTGAAAATTTGCAAAATTTTGATGTTTCACACTAGTTACACTAGGGAGTGTAGCAAAGAAACTTAGCTAAATTATGATGAAATTTGCAATCTTCCTTTGTGCTATGTTGGCTACACTCTAGAGCATAGTAAAGGAAATAGGATCATAACACTACACTTAGAAAATTCTATATCTTGCTACACTCATCCCATATTACACACAGGATGTGTAACTTAGCAGTTAGAAATTTTTTTGCAAAACTAGTGTTCCATGTTGGCTATGCTTTAGAGCGTAGCAAGGGAAATGGGATGATAGCACAACACTTAGAAAAATTTTCATGTAACTACTATTAACACTTAGAAAATTTTTGCAAAACAGGCCTTCATGCATGCTACACTAGCTACACTGTGGAGCATAGCACCAACACTCAAAAAAATTTGCCAAGATTGAACACTTAGAAAAATTTGTAGGAAGTGCCATCATTATAACACTTAGAACAAGTTTGCAAATTTGGCAATTGAAGATGACTATACTCAACACTTAGAAATATTTGGGCAAATTACCATAATTTTGACACTTAGCTAAATTTGTAGTCAAGATGCTAAGAACTGAAATTTTGTGATGTTGCAATGGCTCCTCTTTGTTGATGTTTGGAGAAGTGGCCTGAGAGATGTCAACAAAGAATTGTAAAATTCCACAACAAACATGGCACCAACATTGCTTGTCAGTACCTCATCAAGTGTTGTTTCTCCATGCTTAAGAGTGTTGTGGATATGGGTATGCTAGGGCAAAGTATGTAGGAAATGTGCTAGGGAGATGAAATGCAAGCAGAGAAAAAAAATACGAATAGTATATCCTGATGCAAGCTGAAAATTTAGTATAGCTGATGGTGACCATGGCATGAAGTGTCTTGCCCCTAAAACATTGACCTCTCATTGAAGTGCTCATAAGAGAGTTAAAGTCAATCCAAGGCTAGGCCGATTGCAAAATTACAATGCTATCAATTTTCTTGGGGATGTGCTTTCTTCCTCATTTTTCTCTTTTCATATTTTTCACTTTTTTGAGTCTTTTTTTTTAGTTTTCTTTGGTATGAGGAAAACTTCCATCAACTTACTAGTGAATGCTAGCTGCAAGCTAACCATTGAGTAGATGGGCTTTATTTTGATGCAACTATGTCACATCTATAGGATAGGTGTTTCCTCCCAAGGATGAGTTGTGTTACATTTACTTGGGATTTGACCAACCAACAAAGGCTTCCCATACAACAAGTTGTGTTATGTCCATCATGGGTTCTACGGTTGACATGAAGAGAATGCCATGTGGGTAACAATGTGTATGCATTAGAGGGTTGTGCAATTGTGAGTATGCAGGGGATGAGCAAGCTATTGGGATAAAGGAGTAAATGTGCGTAGGTTATAATGGGATGAGGGCAATGTGCACTCTTTATTGGCTTAACTAGTTCAATTATGCACATTAGAGCAATGTGGCAACTTGCTGCTATGATGAAATGCATCTTTGCACGAACACCTCTAAGGCTTCATCCTATAAACACAACTATAAGAAGATAAGAAAACCACCAAATATGAAATGCAAGTGCAAATGTTATATTTGAAGATAATACACATACAACAAATGTTGTGCTAGTTTCAAGTGCTTAGAGAGCTAGTGAAAGTGCCAAGGTGATGATGTTTTGAGTTCTCCAAAGGTCATGCTAATGGCAAGTGCTCCAAAAGATGAGTAGAATGGTGGGAGGAAATGATGGTGCTAGTGCCCCAAGGATTTCACCAATGGTAGGTGCTCCAATAGATCAGCAACATGCCAAATTAAAGTCCTGGTAGACCGTGAACCCAATTTAAGATCTTGGAAAACTGTGATGTGCTAGTTTATAGTCCTAGCAAACTGCTAGATGCCAATTTAACGTCATAGCAGATCATGGATGTTGTGCTAGTTTAACATCATGATCCAAGAACAAATTGTGCTAGTTTATAATCATAGCGGACTATGGATGTTGTGCTAGTTTTTTGCATCATGGTGGACAAGTGCTTACATTGCTTGAATGAGTTGCGATGCTACATGCATAGTCATGCTATGTGCCTATAAGATCCTACAAAAATCAACTAGAGAAACAACATCAAGAGACACCTATTATAAATAGATTTAAAATGCATGAATGAAAGGAAAGCAATGTAAAAGTGATAGTTTTAGGCTATTCTAGGCTATGGGCTAGTTTAAGGCCTTTTCAGGTTATGTGCTTTTGTAGTTTTATGTTTTTTATTTGTATTTATTTTTGATGTTTTTATTTAAATGTAATATTGTCTTCGATATTCTTGCGATTACTGATTCTTGCCAATTGTCTTCGATATTCTTGCGATTACTGATTCTCTTTATTCTCTTG
>MNCI01007747.1:426707-448279 GCA_015680685.1 Gnetum montanum | reverse complement strand
GGAAGACTCAACCATGTGAACATGAAAATTTTGCGAACAAGTCATTTCATCCTTCCACGAATGTATTTTCGAGAGGTTACACCATCATACTATATATGAAGGGCTTGCGCAAATGAGTTGTGTTATGCCCGCATGGCTTGGATGAGTTGTTTTACATCCATTTTGCCAAGCTTTCCCTTTTTTTTGAATTACATTCCACTAGGCGAGTTGTGTTATGCCCGTTCATGGACATGATGATGCAAAATAATTTGATTAAATTTTTACACTTTGTAAAAGCAAAGAAGAGGGTAAAGGAGGTCATGAGGACAAGGGAAGGGGAAAGCGAAGTAAGGTATCCGATGGAGGGAGAGGTAGGGTTTGCACTCCTAAGTAGCCAGGCTAATCTGAGTAGCCACTTCAGAACACCGTGATGCTTCACCTTCTAATGAACACATTCTCAATCAATGTTGTCATAACAAGTAACATGCAAAACATAACAAAGAAAAGAGTGCAAAAGTAATCTTCCTAATCACTAAGGAGGGAGGTTGTTGAAACAAGCAATTTCCAAAGCAAAAAGGAGAGCATAGGCCATGAAACAGGGACAGTAGCAAGGAGCAAGGGTCCCAATGTTGATGCGGAAATTCATGAAACCATCATCAATAGCCAGATTCATCTTGCTCAAATGACTGGTCAAAGAACTAGTTAGATGAATCTGCTAAGCCAGAGTCTAGTGATGGCGATGGATGGAGGCCGCTGAGACTATGGATGACCATAGTTTCTTCAGGGCCCTAAGCGGCAAAGTTGATCCCAGGAGTGCAACTATAGAGTGGCTGTCATAGCAACATCTCTGAGGGGTCAATAGTATGCCTTTTTGCATGTCTGAGGAATCAGTAGGATGTCGATGGGGTAGCAGCGTTGCGTCTGTTCCAACACCTTACCCATTCCATCTGGTAGGGATGCAGTGCAAGAGTGATCACACTTGCTTGCTTTGTGGATTGTCTATTGATGAATTTCAATTTTAAGTCTTGGTTGACTGTTGTTGCTGGTTTTAAGCCTTAACATACCGTGGTCTCGGTTTAACGTCTGGGTAGACTGAAACCTGCTAGTTTTACGTCATAGCAGATGGTGGAAGAGCTAGTTTATGGTCCCAACAGACTGTGCTATGGGTGTTATTTTTATGTCATGACCTAGGGACAAGTCTATGCTAGTTTAGCATCTTAGCAAATGTGTGCTTACCTTGCCAGTTTCACGTCATGGCAGACGATCGGAAACTTTGCTAGTTTAGCATCTTAGCGGACGCGTACGAGAAATACCAGTTTTACATCGTAGTGGACATGTACAACTTGGCTAGTTTTACATCATAGTGGACATTTCTTACCTTGTGTTTAAGCTAAGTCGATGCTTAGATGTGGTACCATTTCAGATATAGATGATTCACTAGATTTGATAGCTCGTTGTTGTCGATATTCGCTAACTTGAATGCTCCATTATTGTATGTGTCGATGACTAAGAAAGGGCCTTCCCAATTGGCATAGAATTTGCCTACTAGTTCATTAATGACCTTGAGAACTAAGTCTCCTTTCTTGATCAGTTGTTGATGCAGATTGTGCTGGTGGTTCTATCATTGTTTGTCTTGGTATCTTTCAATAGTATCAAGTGTTTGGATGAGCTTCTCCTCCACTAAGTCTAAATCCATGATCCTAGACTCATTGTGTTGAGTCTCATTTATAACCATGGAGAGGACCATCCACAATGAGGGAACCTGTAATTCGAAGGACAACATTGCTTCGGATCCATAGACTAGACTATAGGGCATCCTGTCTGTAGCTGTCCTGCACGTCGTACGATACGCGCATAGCACGTAGAGGATTTATTTGTGCCACCGTTTCTTGTTGTTGCTGAGCATCTTCTTGAGTAGATTGATAATTACTTTGTTTGTTGCTTCTACTTGACCATTTTCTTATAGGAAATAGGGTGAAGAAAAAGATTTTTTGATACCAAGATTGTCACAAAAATATTTAGTTTTGGTACTACTAAATTGTGGCCCGTTGTCAGTCACAATAGTCATAGGGAGCCCAAATCTGGTTACTATATTGTCTAAGATGAAATGGAAAACCTATTGAGATGTAATCTTCCATAGGGGGATAGCTTCAACCCATTTCATGAAATACTCAGTGGTGATGATAATGAAACTATGTCCTTTGGAAGATTTAGGTGCGATGGGACCTATGATATTTAGCCCCCATCATTAGAATGGCCAAGTAATCTATGTAGTGTGTAACTCGGTTAGTGACACATGTATTAGGTTTGCATAACACTGGCATGTGTCACATGTCTTAACCTTGGTAAGGCAATCTTTTTCCATGTATGGGCAATAGTACCCTAAGCATCTAATTTTAGCGGCCATGGCTCGCGGGGCTACATGTCCTCCACACAACCCCTCGTGGACTTCGCTAACTATTCATTGTGCTTGGTCATTATTAACGCAGGTTAGAAATCCTCCATCAAAAGAGCATCTATAGAGAGTACTATCTCTGATGATGACATATTTCCTAGCATGCTTATGCACTACATCCTTTTGTGCATGCGTTAGCTCGTGTAGTGGTTCGCCATGCAGAAGGTAAGTCTTAATGTTGTCGTACCATTCTGGCATTCCTCCCATGTTTAATGAAGATATTTGCACCGCTTGAATGATAGGATCTACACATTCCATCATTAGAGCAGGCCAAGTGGCAAACAAGTGTGGTGGCACATTTAGTGCTAGTGTGGCGAGTGCATCGGCCACGTGTTGGACATCGATTGTCACAAATCATGTTAGGAGATTTTTAGCCATATCGTAGTAGGGTTGTAGATGCATAGCTTTGTCGACATAGAATCTTGTGATTTGATTTATAATGAGCTTTGAAGCACCTCGGATTGCTAGGTGTTGAACATTCAATTCTTTGGCTGTCAACAACCCTCAGAGGAGCCCCTCATACTTTGCCATGTTGTTCGTATAAGGGAAGGCCAGACAGTAAGCCAGTGGATGCACATCCTCAGGGAAAAGAGTAATAATAGTGGCAACACTGCCACCTCTAGTAGTTGAAGCTTCGTTGAAGTATAACGTTGCTTCGAGACCTGTTGATATAGGGCTTAAACTATGTACATGCTCATTCGAAAATTCTGCCTCTATCGTAGCTCAATCATTAATAGGTGATGTCACTAGCTGATCAGCTATAGCCTGACCTTTCATGGATGATTGGCCAACATAATGTAAATTTAATTTGACTATGATAGCTTTCCAGTGAGCTATCCTACTACTCTCATACAAGTTATTTGAGATAGCTCACAGAATGTTGTTTTCGCAAATTATGTTGACCTGATTACAGAAAAGATAATGCCTACATTTTACCAATTCCAAACAGTTACGCTCCACTTCATTGTACCTTGTTTCATATGCAAATAGAGCATGACTAAGATAATAGATAGGGGCTTCTGACCCATCGTTCCTTTTTTGGCTAAGTAACGCAGCTATAGACACATATGAGTTTGCTTGATAAATGTAAAAAAGCTAATCCCTTTGTGGTGGGAAAACTGTTAGTAAGTTTTGCAGCTCCTTTTTCAAGTCATCAAATGCACACTAGCA
Source organism: Gnetum montanum (assembly GCA_015680685.1). Lineage (NCBI taxonomy): Eukaryota > Viridiplantae > Streptophyta > Gnetopsida > Gnetales > Gnetaceae > Gnetum > Gnetum montanum. The sequence goes on along the minus strand of MNCI01007747.1, from coordinate 444,675 downwards.
GTCATTAGTCCATTTAAAATTAACAGCCTTCTTAAAGAGATGTTGCATAGGATGTAATTTATCTGTTAACTTCAAAATGAACCGCCTGATAAATTGTAGCCTTCCCTGCAACCCACATAGTTCCTTGAGGTTTGTAGGTGGCATTAAATCAACGATGTCTTTAACCTTGTTGGGGTCGACTTGGATGCTAGTCTCTAATACCACAAACCCCAACATACATCCAGTCTTGACTCTAAATACACATTTATTTGGGTTGAGCTGTAAGTCATGCTTAAGACATCGTTTAAGGACTAACTTTAGATTGTCCAAATGATCTTCCGACTTTATAGACTTAACAGTTATGTCATCCACATAGTTGTTCAATCTCCCTAAGAGGTAATTGCTAAAGATGTATTTCATGGCTTGTTGATACATTGCTCCGACATTTTTAGTCCAAAGGGCATCATAGTGTAACAGAAGGTCCCCAAGGGCGTCATGAATGTTGTGGTCAATTGGTGCTCCAAATTAATACAGATTTGATTATAACATGAAAAGCCATCCATAAAGGATAGAAGCGCATAACCAGATGTTGTATTGATTAGTTGGTCGATACTCGGTAATGGGAAATTGTCCTTAATCTTAGCTTTGTTCAGATCTCAGAAGTCTATGCAAATGTGCATGTCTCTCGTTTTCCTAGAAACAACTACGATGTTGGACACCCAATCTGAGTAATCAACCGCATGAATGAAACCAGCCTAATACAGCTTGGTGATTTCATTACGCACTGCTAGCATGATTTCTGGCTTAATATTTTGTGCCTTCTATCTAATTACTTTGATGCATGGGTATAAGATTATGTTATGTTGTATTAATCTCGGGTCTAATCCTGGCATGTCTTCGTACAACCACGTAAATATAGCAACATTATCTTAGAGCACTTATGTTATGCCACTCTTTGTCTATTGGTCTAGGAGGGAAATAACCCTAAGAGTTTTATTTTCACCTTTTTGCGTAACCACAAGGACCTCATTGAGAGGGTCCTCAATCACATCTCTAGCTTTCAGGTCTAGAGTTCGGGCTAGATGTTTTGGCTAATCTGGGGATATTTTTGATGTTGCTATGGTCGCATCACAAAGGGAAGGGTCTATTTCTATCAGTGTGTAATTAAGCTATCTAATGGTCTCCCCATATGGGCCTGTTAAGGTTAAGGGTGTAGATAAAGCTATGTCCATTTGTGAATTGCCCTGCAAAAAATGACAAAAACGGAAGTTGTTACATTCTTTTTTTACCATTCTGTTGAATGATAAGAGTTTATTTTTCTTTGCATTAGAGTTGCGTATTAGAGAAGCTTCCAGTTTAAGGTCTTAGTGGACCATTACAAATATGCATAGTTTTGTGAAAAAAATGATGAGCTAGGCTTCCTAGATGCTAGCATATGAAATAAGATGAAAGATGCAATGTGGCGTGTCTAACATGTCATGAAATTTCAATTTTTATACAAATGATAGTTAATGTAGCTAGATAATGAGGTGATAAATTATGTATTAGTTTAGGGTCATTTCGGACTGTAATTCACATGACATCTACGAAATTAATGCCCTGATCTTTGCGTTTCTTGTCATACTGACACTAGCATTTCGAGAAAGTTCTGCATCGATCGGGTAGAAAAAATCAGTTAGTTTCAAGCATTCTGTTTATAAACTAGTGCTTCATACTCAAAACAAGTTATAGACATCATAAATTCAGATCTAGCTATAGAAGAAAGGGAGCATGAACAAGGTGTAAACAAACAAATTTACGAAGATTTTGTTCAATTGCAACTATGACACCAAAGGTCAAAGGAAAGAATGCCAAATTGGCTAAAATTGACAAAGTGCAGAAGAGTTTGCAGCAGGCTTCACAGGCCAGAGTCGAGGCTCAGGAAGTTACTCCGCTTAATCGATAAGTCGCCATCTACCCTTTTGCACTATTGTTATGTTTGTCTCAGCTTCATAGTTGTATTTATTTTAAGTGTGCATGTTACATTAGGCATTAATATCTGTTCATGCGGACTGAGCTATTATGGTTTGTTATATTACTCTTAGAGATGGACTTTGTATTATCATGAAGGTTTGGGTAATATTGAGTAATACTATGCAGATGTAATGTATAACTGGAAAAATACAAGTATTGTATCCATCCATGGCGTAATCGGGGTTCTATTTTCTTTTCTTTTTCTCATTTGTAATAGCTACATGTTACACTGGAGTAATACGCAGTGTTGCTTTCATCGCCGTTGTCAGGGATAGACCTTGAGTTGATGCAAGGGTTTGGGCAATTTTGGCTGTGTGTCTCCAGTATACTCTATAATTTTTTGGGAATCATGAGAACCCTAATGTAGCATGATGAATGTTCATGTCTAAATGGTTTGTCTAATAGTAATATGTTTTTTATAATAGCGTGAGTTCTTGTAGTTTTTGCTTTGTAATTACAGTGTAATCATCTGGTCACATCTACCAGGAGATATAGCTGCTGCTATTTTAGAGACGCTACGGGTTGGGTCAACACAGAGCATCTTGGTATTCTTGTTAGATGGCACGATTGAACTATGTGGGTGCAAGACCGTGAATAGAGCACCAGAGGTTTGAGGCATTTGAGCTGGATCTGGGAGATGCCCAAGTTTAACTGTTATCATGCCTATAACACTCTATTTGTGGCCCATCATCTCACAACCTACTTTTAGAATCCACCTAGTACCGTGCATTATGTAGGTAGGTAAGTTTTTTCTTTTTGTATCTTATTGACATGCGGCAATATGCTAGCTATTGTTTAAATTTATGTTGAGCGTAAAGAATCCATCTATCTTTTGTGATGTAGATTCTTCATCAATGACAGCGGTCTCCTGGGCGATAATGATACATTGTCATTGACAGAAAGGGCTATAAGGGAATTCACTTCTATCAACAACGTATGGGCCACTATCATGGGAAAACTGGCATTTGAAATCCTAGAATACCCTACCCACTGAATTCTTTTCCAGATGCAAAAACCTTGGATGGCTGGATGGGGAGTGGAATTTGGATCCTCCCCTCATCGTCGTAGACATGCAGAGGAAAATCCCTCCATTCCCTTTACCGTTTGGACTTAGTAAACTTTATTATGATGATGAATTGTATCAATGTTTTTAGCTGGTGATGATGTATGAAGTTGTCTCATTTTTGTTACCTTGGCTTAACTATTATTTTATGTTAGCAATTATGGAATCATGGGAAATCACGATCACGGCCTCCGATCATGAGGTAAACAGTCTTTTTTCCCATTATGGTGATATAAAGGTGACACAACACTAGCTTGGCCATAGAGCGGCCCTAGTTGTGTTAACCAATAACCTTTGGGAGGATAGACTAATGGACCTGTTCTTGACCATAACCCCTGATGTTACTGTGGGTGAAATGTTAACCCTGGTCAAATCCTTCAGTGATGAAGCTGAGCATATTTGCATATGCATGCGTAATGTGCATGTAAACTTTGACATCGACACTTAGTTGTTCACTGATCTCTTTGGTGTTCCCTCCGACAGCTTTCCTATAGAGGAAAATTCAAAGAGGAGTTCCAAGTACCAGCAAGACATAGAGGAGTGGCTAGGGGTTAAGAAGGAAGTTAAGGGAATCCCCGCTAACACAATTGAGTTGGAGGTGCCCCATACTATTTACCCCCATTTTCAGGCCTAGACCTTCCCCAAGACACTCTCACAAGGGAGATTCCTCATCATAAAGTAGGCACGGATTATGCGAGAGGTCATGGAGGAGGGGACTCGGTTCAATTGTGCAAGCTATTTTGCTGAAGGCTTGTAGGTTGAAATGGTCAGGCTTTGCAAGAAGCTTGAGTCCTATTCCAATGTGCATTTTTCCTTCTTCATAGCTTGCTTCTAGCATTTTGCCAAATTTTTGGTAGTCCAAAGGAATGGGGTCTGGGTGCAACAAGACCACAGCCATATTTCCAAACCATGGATTTCCCATGTCTTCAGCACTATCTAGTCGTAAGACCCTCTTGAAGGAATCAAGGAGTCGTTATCAGTAATGACTATAAATATGGTGGTGCCTCGAATGCGGGGTCAAGACAGCGTGGGTGGGACACTCCCCTCTTACACTGGTGATGCATCGAGGGGGAAGTGCCTAGCAGCTGAAATAGTGGATTCATCAGTGTCACAGAAGAAGCCTCGTCTATCTGAGGAACCTGCCAAATCAACGAGTGGTATGGGAAAGAAGATGCAAATTAGATTTTAGAGGAGTAATCCTCAAGTTGGTAAGTAGGTAAATGTATTAATAGTTATGGTTATGTTGTGTAAAGACGTTGTTGCATAGCATAATATTTGTTGAGCAAGAGTGAAATCCTATGTTAACTAACTATGTCATATGACAGCGAAGGAGAAGGTTGTGGAATGGTTGACCCCTGAAATAACGACTCTACTCTTGCGGCATAGAGAAGGGGCCCCGATCTTAGAAGAAGAGGCCCCAATCAATAAGGCAAGTGGTGCACAGGCTCCTATGCGTGAAGAGGAAGTAGTAGTGGAGGATGATGAAGTCCTTTCGGCTCGGACAGGAAGAGGTAAGTGATTTTTCACTCAGTGACGTTAACTTTTATAGCGTACTAGACTCTAGACAACTTCTAAAGGTCATACTAGTCATCGTAATTCTAGTTATTCCTTTATATGGAATTTGTTCTGTGTAATAGGTGACCCGGGTGTACACTCGTCAGCAATAGCAACTCAATCCTAAGGAAAATTTTTTGATAAATTCGCCTTTATGGAGGGTGTTGTCCAAGATATGATTAGTCGCTTAGAGCGAATTGATCCTGAAGCCGGTACGTTATAATCATTATGCAAAGATTATTCTATTGTGGCATTACACCACTTAATTATGCCTAACTATCATTTACGCTATTAGGAGCCCGCCTCAGATGGGATCTATCAGAGCCTATTGATTTAGATACCATCGAACCTCCATCAGAAGCGACTGTCATGCCACGCAACATTTATGATGAGATGCGTAAATGTGCTATACGCTCGGCTCGCTCCTTATGGAAATGTCAAAGCATAAATGAGGAACTTTGGAAGAGATTGCAAAGGTCGGAGAAGCAGAGGCTGGCTCTAAGTGATGAGGTTGGGAATTTAAGGTCATGGAACGAATTTCTGTAGGCCCAAAGAATGAGTAGCGAGGATTGGCAGACAGCTGTTGTCGACTATGCCCATTACTGGACGGTCGTTAGGAACAGTGTTCAGACCAATCGTGAACTAGTTGAGTAGTAGATGCAAATGGATCTCCTGGCTCAGAAAAATCAAGACTGGAAGGACTTTAACATAAGTGTCGAAGAATGGAGGTAGACGCAAAAAGACCATAAAAATTTCTATAAATGGGAAAGCACTACCTATCATCAATATTACAGGGATTCTTTCATTAAGGCTGAGTCCCTTCGGCTATTCCTCAACGTTATTGGTGCTTCCAAGGCATTTGAGAAGTTCTAGGAGCAAGTGAAGGTGAGTGCCTCTCTGGAAAGGGAAATGACTATTTCTAGGGATGAGACTACCGTCTCTTATTTCTTCCCTGAACCACCTCGATGGACTCCTATGGAGAAGGGAAGGGTCAAGGTAGGGACTAATCTAGAGGATGGGGTTTGGTATAAGCTTACCGAGGATGAAATTATGCAACGTCTGTGGGTTGGCCTAGAAAAAATCCCTTTTTCTATCGATGCAGGACAGTCACAGGTAAGTTGTAGTGTTATTTTGTTACCTAGGTAAGTCATACCTAGTTTTGATGATGATGTTAATACGTGTGTCATGCCTGATCGCAAGAACTACCTAAGGAGAATCCTCAGCAAGGTGAAGCTAACGAAGGTGGCAGTCCTCATGAAGAGGGTTTATAGGAAATAGAGTGTGATAAAGATGGTCAATGTTGTGGTGAGCAACCCCCTACTAAAGAGCCTCACAAGGAGGGCCGCCCTCACAAAGAGGTCCCTCGTGAAAAGGGTGGGCCCTATGAGGATGATTTCCTTGAAGTAGAGGTTAAGCTGGGAGATACGAGACACAATGATGACAAGGGAGATGCATAGCGTGGCTGTATTAGCCACATTTTTTATTGTGGTGGAATGAAACAAAAGAAAATATTTTTATTTTAATGTATTTGATACAAATTTTGTCTTGAGTTTGATGTTCTTTTCTTGTTTTCTTTTTATGTAAAGCGTAAATGGGATCGTAGGTTTTGGCATTATGGCAAGTCATAATTAGTTTAAGAGTGTAGCATTAATGAAGTTACTAATTTAAAGCCATTGCAAGCCACTAAATAATTTCAGTGTAAAGCGTAAATGAAATTGATAGTTTATGATCATTTCGGGCCTTTGATTAGTTCAAGTGTAAACTATGATTGAAATAGGCATTTTAAGGCCATTGTGGGCTATGGGTAGTTTAAAGCCATTTTAGGCCATGGCTAGTTTTAGGCCATTTTGGGCCATGGCTAGTTTTAGGCTATTTCGGACCATGGCTACATGCGTGAAAGGGTAAAATAAATAACACCAAATCACCAGTTTTAAGCCATGGCAGGCCACGATTAGTTTTAGGCCATTTCAGGCCTTCACTAGTTTTAGGCCATTTCGAGCCATGGCAACATGCATGAAAGGGTAAAATAAATAACACCAATTCACCAGCTTTAAGCCATGGTGGGCCATGATTAGTTTTAGGCCATTTTAGGCCTTTGCTAGTTTTAGGCCATTTTGGGCCATGGCTACAGTAATAATGGAAGAAGAAAGAGCATGAACTACATAATAAGAAACACTGTGGATTGATACAACTTATCACGTGAACGTGTTTATTCGCTAACTCTATAGTTGTTTCTTGATTACTTTTATTTTTGGTGATGCATAAGGATAGGGAGATTTATGACCCTTTTCCTTCATGCCACAATCTTCCTCTTGGAATGGTAGTTCGGCCCAAGTTAGGCTATCATCAGCCATTATTTTGACTTGTTCGAGTAATTAGACTAGGGACTGATCTTCAAGCATTTTGATTTCTAACCCCTATTCCATTTCTATGTTATTGACAACCTAAGGCATTATTTCATCACTATGGATGATCACTTCTCCTCCTGTGTACAGTAGATGGATATCCTGATGGATAGGTGATGAAACTGCCCTTAGTTGAGCTAACCAAGACCTCCCCAGGATCAGGTTGAAACCAAGAATCTCTTCGATGATAATAAACATTGTGTTTGTAAGGAACTGATCCCCTACCACAAAGTTCTTGTGAACCTTCCCTTTGACTTGCACTCATGCCCTGTTGAATGACTTTAGACACAACGTCATTGTAGGATTGATTTGATTGATCAGGCCTAGTTTATCCACTATGGGATAGGGGATGACATTGGTGGCCGCCTCGTCATCTTCATGCACTCTCCAGATTCAGTGTTGGCCAACCTAGATGGTGATGAACATGGACGCCATTGTCACTTAACCCTTTTAAAGGTCTTCCTTAATGGATTCATCACGATAGGTCAGCAGGGTAGGCCTAGGTTTTTCAGTGGCGAGGGAAAGCATGATGGAATGAATTGCTTCTTCGTCTGCTAGCAGGCTCTCTTCCACGGGTATGGATGTTAGCATACAAACCATAGCCTCACGATGTTTTTGTGATGTCATGAGTAATTCATAAAGGCTCAATGCTGTATTTTTTTGTTTTAGATCCTGTTTGACTTATGTAAAGGCATCGAAGAGATCTCGCCCATGACTGGGCTTCTTGTCATCTTTTTCCTTTTCCATTCACCCTAAGAGACAAATTTATTGGGGAGGAGTAACATTAGGTTGAGGGCTATGTTTCCTTTGGCTAGGAGGAGATGGTTGCATTTGTATAACTTTGTAGTTTTTAGCAAGTGGGGCCAAGGGTACAGAAGTGAGGGGTTTGGGCTTGGGAAACCCTAGCGTAAGATGGTCTTTGGCCATATCAGTCATCATACACCCTCCTCCTTTTCTGTTAGGTTGGGATTGAGGGGTTGACTTGGAAATTTTCCCCTGCACAGGAGGGGTGGTTGATGGTTTTGGCACCCTGATGACAAAGGGTGCCTTGGGCATAGGCGCGGACTAGGCCGCGGCTTTGCTGACAATGGGGTGTCGAGCAGTGTTCTAAGATGGGGCTCGGAGGATAAAAGGTTGCCTTGGAGGGACACTTGTTGATGCTGATGCACCTGCTATTTGGGGTGAGCGAGGATGCATTCACAACACAAAAGGCTACTTTGGCTATGCCTGATTATCACCCTCTGCTCCTACCACATTGATTATGTACCCTGCGTTATTTGCATTTAATGGGTCTTGGTACACATGCATGGATTAGTTTTCTAGGCATGCTGGACTACTACTATCTAAGATCAAGTCACTTTGATCGATCAAACATTGAATGTCATCTTTCAAAGCCCAGTAGTAATCTGTGTCATGGCTGCACAATTGATGGTAGTCACAAAATTGGTCTAGCCTAAAGTTCTCGAGAATTGGCGGTTCATTAGGTTGAGCCAAGGAGGGGTTCTTGAGCAGCTAAAAATGGCATTTGTGGCATTTCAAAGCTTCCTTGGACACTGTTTTGTGTCGAATATGACCAGTTCCTAGTAATTGCTTCAGGAGTTCAGAAGGCTTTACAGGTCAGATCGCGTAATTTGAGCGATCCTTACGCTCACATTTAGGCCTCAGCTGCAGAGGTGCTTCAGGGGTAGAAGGAGTTTCTTGATTAGCATCGTTTGAGCTAGTTGTCGGCACAGCATGCTCTACAAGTGTTTTCTTATTATTTTTCTTCTTCTTGGCCCCTTCAGCAACTGTCGCTACTATCATTGTCATGGCTTTGCCTTTGTCCTTACCCTTGCTGTGGGCATTCTTGTAGACCACATATGCTGGATCTTTGCAAGCCTTGACCACATCTTGGATGCTCTTAGTCTAAGCAAAGGCTTGGATAAGGGAACAAGGAGCGAGGTAATACAGCTTAGACTTAATAAAGTCATTAACTGCCCTCTTGAAGATTGCCAGTAGATGGGCTTCCACGATGGGTTCGTGGATTTCATTCAAAGTACCACTCCACCATTGTATAAACTTTTTAACTAACTCAAGTGGATCTTGCTTGACTCCCATGAGCTAGTCCAATGTGACCTCTGGCTTCAGCTTGTATTTGAAATGAGTCACAAACTAAGTTAACAGCTCTTCCAAAGTTGAAATGGAAGCACGTGAAAGTGCTCGATACCAGTCCAAAGCTTTACCCGTTAAGAACATAGCAAAGACATGAATTATAGTATGTAGCCATTATTGCAGTAATAAGGACTCTGACTTGAAAGTGACCATGTAGGCATTGGGACCACCTTCCCCATTGTATTTTGTAAAATGGGGGAGGGGCATCCCAGGTGGCAATGATAGGATAGGGACTACTGGACTAATAGGATCATCATGGTAGAAATCCATGACTTGTATCGTGTCAGAACAAGTAACCTTGAGATGCTTGACCTCTTTTGTAAGGGTCTGAATGAGCTAGAAGGCTTGGTCCAGACCCATAGATGTTGGAGTTGTTTGTGGAATAGTAGGAGGAGCCACACTGGGTGGCGGAATGGAGGTAGCAGTTTGGCTGATAGTCGATGCTATCGGGATGGTCCCTGCAGGCAGTGCCGCTTGTGGCATCCACCATTCTATAGTTGGTGCGGATGGGGTGACCACCATCGGCTGCGCCATTGGATATGTTGTTTGTATAGCTGGGGGAAACAACAGTAATCCCACAATGGGGTTTAGTGCCTTCGGGACCTAGCTTTGATGAGGCATTTGCACAGGATGTGCAAAGAGAGGCATGTTTGGAGCCCACCATGCTGTAGCGGCTAGCCCTGTCATGTGAGTCAGGATGAAGGTTGGTGTTATAGGTAATTGTGACATAAGTATTATGTGCACATGTGGTGACATAGGCGTAGGTGCATGATGAGATGGGTTAGGTAATTGCACCTACTAAGGAATGATTTGCAATGGGTCATCACCTAGAAAGATAGTCAGAGAGAGAAAATGTAGGCATGGCAAGTGTAGGACTCGATTAGTATTGGATAATGTTAAAGGCATGGTGAACATGAACAATGGATTTACGTGGAACATTGTGGAGGGAGGGGCCATGGTGAAATCAGCATGACTGCCTCCCTTAGAGTGAGAGTCTAGTTCGTCTTGCCCGTTATGAAACATTTCATCATGGAACAACTCCTCTAGTTGTTCTGGCAATGTCTTAGCCATCAGCATTTGATCTAGGATCCACTTTTGTTGATCGGTTAGGGGTACAATGGTGTTAGGTAAAGGAATGAATTCCTTCCCGTTGTAGTACATGAACTCATACTCTCGTTTTTCCTTAAATTCTTGTTGATACATAGGTAGATTCGCTGCTATTTTAGCATAGAGAAAATTGTAGTGTTCCCTGTGCTGAGCATGTCCCAAAAGCTCCTTGTTTTGTAGCCTAAGGGAGCAGTGTGGTCGCACTGGACTAACTAGCTTCTTGACAATTGGAGGTATAACTTGCATGGTCAGAGGGTTCTCAAGGTTGGCAGTGTCAACAATGATAGTTGATGTAGTCATTCTCTACGCGGTTGGTAAATAATGACGATAAGGATAAAGATCGTAAGGGCAAAGGCAAATTAATGTAATAATTGGGGCTTTCTATCTTGTAGGATTCCAAAGGAATCGTCGAAGTGACCAATCTGTACCACATAATCTTGTAAACAACCTCGGAGGTATTACATTTACATTGATTGACAATGGGTACAGACAGCTTACAAGATTACCCATAAGATGCAAATCAGATATGAAGGCCCTCCTTCTAGTGCCAGAAAACTGTAATGACAAAAAACATTGATCGCTAGAAATACCAAACGAAAGTCCATGTACACAGTTCTAACCCCAGATTCATGCGAAGATCATGCTAGAGAAAAAATGAATCCAAGATGCCCTGAATGGTCTTGTCGATCAGACAGGGACTTACTTGATCAATAAAAATTTTGTGATATTTGGATGAAAAAATGATGGTTCTTTATGAGGAGATATAATATTATTAACTTCAAAGGTAATTAAGAATGATGTAATTGATTTAAAGTGATTTGCGAGATTTGTATAGGTAGGGAATAAGAGATCAGACTTAGAACACAGGCAATCCCAAGATTTGGGGATCAACTCACGAACCAAATATATTAGATGTAATGATTACAAATAGACTTTTATTTAAGCAAAGTACATGCCACCAACAAGAAAGCTATTCCAAGATGAAGCAAGCAAAGGTTGATCTACCTTATTCTAGTGGATCTGGGTATAAGGAGGTTGAACCTAAAGCAGAATGTCCATCAACCAGCTATTTCTAACCAAAGGTTCTTACAAATTATCTTTGATATTCTTGTGATTACTCATCGTCTTTGTTCTCTTGTCAATCCTTGCTAAAAGTTGTCAAAAATTGCCAATGGAAGGAAAAATCGCTCACAGAGAAAATCTGTCAAATCTTGAGAGAAATTTTTTTGCCCTCCCTTTTTGATCTTTGTCAACTGGAATAGTTATAATATTAGGGCCAGAAAAAAAATGTGGTTTAGATGACCTGTGTCCTGAACCTACAAAGTGTTGTTGACTTGATGTGTTTATTGTTGAAGCTTGCGGCGCCATACTACCTTATGCTCTAAAGCGTAACGCATCGTGAACCACTCTTGTAGGAGGTTTGGCAACAAACTATTCTTTGATTATGCTACAATATGCTAGAGAGTGTATTGTGATGTATGAACTACTAATGTCTGAATTGTGCTCTGTCGTTGCTTACATTACGCTGCGTTATACTAAATTACGCTGCATAGCCTAATTTAGCGTAAAATAGCAAAACTACAAAAAGTTGAAGTGTTGTTGTCGTGCTCCATTTTGGTTTTGATCAACCTTTTTTGGGTTTATTACGTTACACTACATAGTATAGTGTAATAGACCTTTAGCCAAAAAAGAAAACTTGTTGAAATGTGCAGCATGCTCCAGATCGTTGCTTAAGCCTTGAGATTTTACTGGGCCATCGAAGTCTCAAATTTTTCCATTTCTGTTGTTGTGATGAACTACCTTATGACATTATGATGCATAACACAACACTACGCTATGTTGTGTAATGCATCATAATATGCCAAAAGTTAAGATTTTTGAAACATAGAAAACTTGCAAAGTTGAAGGCCTGCCTCCATGCACCCATCGCCTTATTCTGTCTTGTGAAATTTATTTGTGTTGTGCTACACAGCGTGGTAAGATAGACCTTTAACCAAAAAGGGAATTGGCCATCGCCTTGTTATGAATCCTTACCTGAATTGCCAGATTTTGCTAAACCATTGAGGCCTCGAAATTTTCACGGTGTTTCAAGTATGATGCAAAAAAAGTCAAAAATGCATGGCAAGTGGAGGCAAAGGGTAGGTAGGAACTTAACACATCTTTGGCCAAGGGAATTTCTTGGTCACATAGTTGCTTCTTAATTGGGCATGGATTAGGAGGCATACAAGGCTTAGAATCCTCTGGGAGGCTATTGGCTTCAACTACTTGTTTGGGTATGTTAGCCTTAGGCATTGCATTGGTTACCATAGGTGTATCACCAAGAAAATCCACCTATGAAACTTGCTTCATGTCTATGTTGTGGATAGCTAGAGTAGAGGGATTATCACTGTGGATGATAACTTCACCACCTTCATATGGAAGATGAAATTCTTGGTGGATAGGAGAGGAGACAACCTATAGTTGGGCTTGTAACGATGGAAAATGTCGGTAGCTAGAAAATACCAAACAAAATCCCGTGTACACAGTTTTAACCATGGATCCGTGCGAGGGCTATGCTGGAAAAATGAATCCACGGAACCTTGAATGGTCTTGTCGATCAGATAGGGACTTACTAATCAGTAAAATGATGTAGATTATGAAATATTTCATGGATCAATTTGATTCAAGGAATCGCAAAATGAGGGGAAAACGACGTAGATGAATTGTAACGATGATAACGCTAAACATGATAAGAGGAGGCTAGGACAAGAGAAACACGTAGTTTCAAGATCTACGCTTTGACTTGAAAAAATGTATATTTTGTATATCACGTTACACTGGGGAGACCCCGATTACTTGATGTAAGGCAAGCACAAAACAACAAGAAAACTGTCCAAACAGAAGTCCGATCTACCTCGTGGGCCAAAGCTGGGATGCAAGGAAGGTCAAGCTCTGACATCTATCGATGAACTGTTTCTGATCAATAGAGTCTAAAAATCGTGCAAGATGATCCCACGATCTTGGATCTACTTCTTTCACCTTAGGTAGTTTCTATTTAGGACTGCCAATGATCGCTGATGGAGAAAGCTGTGTCTTCCCCAAAAGAATGATTACTCTTGTTGCCGATGCTCAAAGCGAACTGTGCTCTGTTTCTGCCAGAAGGTAATGCTATCAAAAATTGCCAAAGTGCTGCTCTCTTTGTCTCTGCTCAAAGTGATAAGTGCTCCTATGCTCAAAAAAATGTCCTTGCCTCTTCGATTTTCCAGCCCTTGTATCTTTGTCAACTGGGGTATTTATAGGTTGGGGCGTCCCGTGGAAAAGGCGCAACCCTAATGATGTGTGTCCCAAATATTTCAGGTACTGTTGACTTGACCATTTTTGTGTCAAACTTTGTGACTACGCACAATACGCTTATTTGCGTATTGTGCATGTGAAGAACAAATGCGCGTCGGGCATGTTTCAACTGTCTTTAGATTATATTACGCTCATTCGCGCTGCGTTGCATTCATGAGCGTAACATAACATGGAAACAATGGATTCAAGCTATTTTACGCTCGCTTATGTAGCCGCACGTAATGAAGCATAAACAAGGTTTAGCTTGGCAAAGCAATACGCTGCGATACGCTTCATTACGTGATGAGCGTATGATAAGAAATCCGCACACCAAGAGAAAAGGGTTGATTTGTTGCACTTTCTTAGACTTTGCCTTTGATTGTTTTGGAGCTCATTACGCTGTCGTGCATAACAGAGTGTAAACCTGGCCTTGAACAAAAGACTTAGCAAAATATACGAGAAGTCACATATTACGCTGCTCATGCCTCTCCCCATGCCGATGTAACTAGCCTTATGATGCCGGGCTATGTTTAAATAGAATCACGCTAAGCGCCATTATGCTACGTCGCGTGATATAGCGTAAATAGAGAAAACATAGTAAGATTAGGAATCTGCACAGGAAGTCGAAGACTTGATGCTATGCACCTCTTAGTGTTGCTCTGTCTTATTCTCCCTTCTAGAATTATGACATGCGCTCTCACCTGAATTGTGAATCTTTGCCTGAGGCCAACTCGCAATTTTCACAGTGTTTCAATGGCCCCTCTTTGTTGACGGTTAGAGGGCTTGCCTGAAAGACGTCGACAAAGAATACGAAACACTGGATTGGTAGAAGTAAGAATAGCGTCTATCCATGGCTACTCAAGCATTGCCCTTTCAACATGGAAGAGAAAAGCTGGAGGGAATGGGAGATAGAATGACATAGTAGGAAACAAGTTTGGGGAAGACGCAAAATGAGTTAGGATGGTAGGAGTGTGGAATACACTTACTGAACACACAGAAATGTATGCACACTTATGTCAACAGGAATGCTTTTAGCCGAGCGTAGTGCATCAGCCTGAGATTTCTCTGTCACAGATTATAGTAGGAATGCTTGCAAAAGGAGCATGGCGCATCACTTCTGTGATATCTCTGCTACAACGCTTAATTGTGTTATGGGCTTGATTGCACTGCGAGTGTGAAAGATGAGTGTTTTTGTATGTAGCTTTTGGATATGGGAAGCAGGTGGTAGGGATGAAATGAAATAAGAGTTAAGGGTAGGATTATGAGAGGTATAGGCATGCAGTTCTAAGTGGATGGGCAAACCTGAGCAGCCATCTCAAAATGTTGTTGTTCTTCACCGCTCAGGTGGATGCACCTTTGAACCACACCCTTGAAGCAAGTTACCTGCAACCACAGAAGAAAATAGAGGACACCATTGCTCATGCGAACAAGAGACGAGGTTGTCGAAACGAGTGCCATTTGAGGCAAGATAGAGTGATCAGGCCGTGAAGAAGGAGCTGTAGCATGAGGCCCTAACCGCCAATCCTGACGATTACCCCAGCATATCATTGCCAAAATACATCAGACACAATGCACCTAACTGGTTAGGCAAAGAACCAGCTAGATGAATCTGCGAAGCCAACGTCTGATAGCGATGATCAGCATAGGTCCCCAAGGTCATTGTCGATGAGGATTTTGTCGGGGCTCCGGCTGGTGAGACTAAACTCTCAGAGGTACCACTGCTACAGTGGGCGCAGCGATGGCATCTCCGAGGGATCAGTAAGATGCCTCTCAGCTCATCCGAGGAATCAGTAGGATGCTGGTGGGGTGGCGACGCTGGGACTGTCTCAGTATCCCATCTCGTTTGTCATGCAGTTGTACAGAGATGATCATGCTCGCTTGATTTGCATGGCAGCTATCTGTAAGTCCCAGTTTTAAGTCCTGATAGACTGTCATTGCTAGTTTTAAGTCTCAGCAGACCATGGTCCCAGTTTAAAGTCTGGGCGGACCGAGAAGTGCTAGTTTTATGTTGTAGCGGACGGTGGTGTGTCTGATTTATGGTCTCAACAGACCATGCTGTGGATGTCAGTTTCGTGTCATGACCCAAGGACAGATCTATGCTAGTTTTACGTCTCAACATACGACTACTTACCTATGCCAGTTTTGTGTCGTGGTGGACAACCGGTGCCAGTTTAGCGTCGTGGCAGATGCGTGCAAAAGATGCCAATTTTTCGTCTTGGCGGACCTGTACAACATTGCCAGTTTTACATCGTAGCGGACGTTTACAACTTGCCAGTTTAGCGTCGTAGCGGACGGTCAGTGCCAGTTTAGCATCATGGCAGAGGCGTGCAAGGAATTCCATTTTTACATCGTAGCAAATGATTGTTGCTAGTTTAGCATCGTAGCGGATGATTGTTGCTAGTTTAGCGTCGTAGCAGACGATTGTTGCCAGTTTAGCGTCGTAGCGGACGATGGTTGCCATACCTGATTGTTCACACTGGAGACGCCGCTAAACGTAATACCGCTTCAGATATACATGATTTACAGGGTTTGGTAATTCATTGCCATTTACGTCTGCTATCTTGAATGCTCCATTGCTGTACGCATCAATTACCAAGGGCCCTCCCAGTTTGCAGAGAACTTGCCTACTGGTTCACGCATGGCCCTGAAAACTAAATCTTCTTTCTTGATGGGGCGCTGCTGAAGGTTGTGACGATGTTTCTATCTCTGTTTTCCTTGATACTTTTCAATCGTATCAAGCGTCTCTATTCGCTTCTCTTCCACTGAATCCAAATCCGCAATTCGAGATTCGGTGTGTTGAGCCTCATTTATAACCTTGGAGAGGACCATTCTTAGAGAAGGAATTTGCAACTCGAGAGGAAACACTACTTCAGACCCGTAAACCAGGCTATAGGACGCACTACCCGTAGCTGTCCTACACGTAGTATGATACGCCCATAGCACATAGAGGATCTATTCGTGCCACTGTCTTTTGTTGTCGTCGAGCATTTTCTTGAGCAGATTGATGATCACTTTGTTCATTGCTTCAGCTTGATTATTCACGTGCGAGTAATAGGGGGAGGAAAAATATTGTCTAATGCCCAGGTTATCACAGAAGGATTTGGTTTCCGTGCTACTAAACTGTGGCCCATTATTGGTCACAATAGTCATCGGGAGACCAAATCTGGTTACTATATTGTCCAGGATAAAATGGCAAATCTGCTGAGATGTGATCTTTTGCAGGGGAACAGCCTCTACCCACTTCGTGAAATACTCAGTGGCAGTAATGATGAAGTTATGACCTGTAGAATATTTCGGTGTGATGGGGCCTATAATGTCCAATCCCCATCGTTGAAATGGCCATGTTATTTGCGTTGTATGTAATTCTGTAGGTGACACATGTATGAGATTCGCATGATGCTGACACGTGTCACAATTTTTAACCTTTGTCAGGCAATCCTTTTCCATCCGTGGCCAATAGTATCCTAAGCGACATATTTTTAGGGCCATAGCCTATGGTGCTACGTGGCCACCGCACAGTCCCTCGTGAACTTCACCGACTATATTTTGCGCTTGATTTTTTGTCAACAGAAGTAAGCAACATGCCATCAAAGGAGCATCTACAAAGAGTGTTGTCTCCAATGATGACCTATTGCCTAGCCCACTTGCGGATCGCATCTTTCTGCACGCTTATCAATTCAGACGGTAGCTCGCCCTGTAAAAGGTAAGTTTTAATGTTGTCGTACCATTCAGGCATGCTTTCCTCGAGAAGAGAAGAGATTTGTGCCATCTGAATGATAGGATCTGCGCAATGTATTATCAATGAAGGATAGGTGTCAAAAAGATGTGAAGGCACGTTCAAAGCTAGTGTAGCCAGTGTGTCGGCCAGTGTGTTATCCGTGCGTGGCATGTGCTAGGCATCGATGATCATGAATCGTCTTAGAAGATCTTTAGCTTTATTGCAATAGGGCTGCAAATGTACAGCCTTATAGGCGTAGACTCCTATGATCTAATTTATGACAAGCATCGAATGGCCCCTAATCGCCAGGTGTCGAACATCAAGTTCGCTGGCAATTAGTAATCCCCTAAGGAGCCCCTTGTACTCTACCACATTGTTCGTACAGGGGAAGGTGAAGCGATAAGTGTGTAGACGCATGTCCCCAGGTGAAAGCGTGATAACAGTGGCAGCACTGCCACCTCTAGCGGTTGAAGCTCCGTCGGAATACAACGTCGCCTCGGGGCTTGTCAAGACAGGGCTTAAACTATGTACATGTTTATCAGGGAACTCTGGTTCTATAGTCGCTTGATTGTTAATTGGTGACGTTATTAACTGGTCAGCTATTGCTTGGCCTTTCGTAGATGATTGGCCAATATAGTGCAGATCCAATTCTACCGTGATAGCCTT
>MNCI01007747.1:399819-426595 GCA_015680685.1 Gnetum montanum | reverse complement strand
AAGTTGCGAGGTAAATGTAAAATGGTAAATCCCTTTGTGGTGGGAAAACCATTGGTAAATGTTGCAGTTCTTGTTTTAAGCTGTCAAACGCACGTTGGCAATCGTCGGTCCATTCGAAATTAACTCCCTTTTTCAGCAAGTGTTGCATAGGGTGTAGCTTGTCGGTTAATCTCGAGATGAACTGGCGTATAAATTGTAAGCATCCCTGTAACCCACGTAATTGCTTGAGGTCTGTAGGAGGCATTAACTCGATAATGGCTTTGACCTTATTAGGGTCAACTCGTATGCTGGTTTTCGACACCATAAACCCCAGCATGCGTCTAGTTTTGACTCCGAATATGCACTTCTTTGGGTTAAGCTGGAGCTCGTATTTGGAGCATCTTTTAAGGAGTAACTCCAGGTCTCCTGAATGATCCTCAGACTTTAAAGACTTAACAGCTATATCGTCTACGTAATCATTCAGTCTTCCTAGGAGGTAATCACTAAAGATGTATGTCATGGCTCGTTGATACGTTGTTCTGGCGTTATTTAGACCAAAAGGCATCATGGTATAACAGAAAGTGCCCCAAGGTGTCATGAACGTTGTTGTCAATTGATGTTCTAGGTTGATGCGGATCTAATTATAGCCCAAAAATCCATCCATAAAGGATAGAAGCGCATGCCCAGCTGTCGTATTGACTAGTTGATCGATACTCGGAAGTGGGAAGTTATCTTTGATTGTACCATTGTTTAAATCCTAGAAGTCTATGCAGATGTGTATGCTTCCGGTCTTCTTTGGGACAACTACAATGTTAGATATCCAATCCAAGTAATCGACTACGCGAATGAAACTAGCCTGATACAGTTTGGTGATTTCATCACGCACGGCTAGCGTGATCTCTGGCTTGATTTTTTGTACCTTTTGCCTAATTGCTTTAATCTTCGGGTCTAAGATTATGTTATGCTGGATCAACCTGGGATCTAGTCTAGGCATATCCTCGTATGACCATGCAAAGACTGTGATATTGTCTTGCAGGACCTGTTTTATAGCATCGTGCGTTTTTTGGTTTAGTAAAGAGCTGACTTTAAGCATTTTGGCTTCACCCTTATGCGTAACGATAGAAACCTCACTGAGGGGGTCTTTGGTTATATCTCCAGCCTCTAGGTCTAGCGTACGCGTCGAATGTTCTGGCCATTCTGGGGACGTCTCCGATGTGGCTATGATTATGTCTTCTAAAGGGGGGTTAACGTCTACTAGTGTGGAGTCGAATTGCCTAACTACCTTCCCATATGGGCCCGTCAAAGTTAGACGTGCTGAAAATGTTGCGTTCATTTGCTGTCTACCCTGCAAAACTACCAAGTGCGTAAATGATTAGGAGAAAGATGACGTAGTGTTGTCAAACGTGGAAAGTTAATTAAAGTTCAAAATTGTAAACAGGCTGTAATCAATGCTACTCGATTATGAGGCGATAAGATGTGATAGTTTAACGTCATTTTGAACAGTGGTGCATGCGATATCAGCTGCATTAATATCTTGATTTTCGGGTTCTGTTTTAGGAAAGTCCCATTGAAATCGGATATCAAGTCGGTGATCCTTGCATATAAGTAAGTGGTTTTTGATGAGGATGGGCTATTGGCTGTTGTAAATTCGAATTCGTAACTATTGCCGAGCGAGAGAAGAAAGAGCAGAGGATTAGAGCATGTGGTTTTGTGAAGATTTGCCAGTGCTAAACTGTGAAAAATTCTAAAGCTGTCACAATGGCACCAAAAATCAAAAGGAAGAATGCAAAATTGGCCAAAATCGATGAGGTGCAAGAAAATCTGGAGCGCGTTTCGCAGGTAGTGGTCGATGTTCGTGACCCTACGCCTTTGAACTGGTAGGTCATTCCTTACATGCTTATGTTTGTTTTAATGTCTACTTTTCATGGTATCTTTTGCATGAATATGGATTTCAAATTATGGACCTTGGGTTAATGCGAGGGTTTGATGGGGTTGCATCTACTGCCGTTGTTAGGGACGAACATTGCGTTGTTACAAGGGTTTGGGAAATTTCAGCCTGGATAACTAGGTGTAATTTATAAGTTTTCTATATCAGTCATGCAAATGTAAATCTAGGTGTTAATGTATGTATTGGGTTTTCTGTACAGTGTTACACTAAATCCTATCCTGATCGTCTTGGATATTATCGGGGTTTTATGTTGTATAAACCCCATTGTCCCCAATGTCCCTCCCTCGCAAACGCGGTTGCAAGGGAACGCCATATGGTTTCGACGAGGTGCGCTGGAGTTTCTGCAATTCTTACTGTGCAACTACAGCGTCATTGTGTGGTCTGATTTGTCTGGCAATATCGCCGGTGCCATTTTAGAGCACCTGCTAGCGAGTTCTGCACAAGGGATTCTGGCCTTCTTGACAGACGGGGCCATCAATACGGGTCGTCCCGAGGACTGAGAACTTAGCGCCCGAGGCTTAAGGTGCTTAAACTGGATTTGGGAAATGGCTCGGTTTAGTTGTTATCATGCATATAACACGTTGTTCATGGCTCTCCATGTCTTGACCTATTTCCAGAACCCACAAGGCACAGTGTACTACGCAGGCGGGTAAGCAAATTTTGTTAACTGTATTTTTTTTGTTATATGTTTGTCATCGATGTGAAGTATAAGATAAGCCTATGTGAAAAATGTAAGATAAGTCTATGTGGTATGGTACAAGTTTTTTATTCATGATAACAGGTTAGTTGGGAATGGAGATACGTTATCATGGGCCGAAACGGCAATAATGGCATTTACTTCAACTAGCAACGTGCGCGCTGGTGTTATAGGGCAGATTGGCTTCGACATGCGTGAGTACCCCACCCGCTATGCTAAGGCTTTTGAGAATTACCAGAAACTCAGGTGGCTGCACGATGATTGGACCTTAAATCCACCCCTTACGGTTGAGGACGTGTAGAGGAACCTTCCGCCATTTCCCTTGTCATTTGGACCTGGTAAGGCTGTTGTATAGTCGATTATTGCGTAGTATAGTTATAAATTGTGAGCGTTGCATAATAGGGCTTTTGTTTGACTTGTGTTTTACGTTGTTCAGTCAGGGAATCCCGGGAGATTACCCTTATGATTTCCGGCCGTGAGGCGAGCACCGTCCTCTTCTGCTACGGCGACATCAAGGACGCGCAATGATGGCTTGGCCACTCGGCGGCCCCAGTCGCAATGACCACCAAGATCCGAGTAGCGGGCCTAATGCATCTATTTTTAGCTGCAACTCCTGATGTCCCTGCCAGTGAAATGCTGACCCTGGTCAACTCCTTCAACGAAAAGGCAGAGCATTTTTGCATGCATGTACATCACATATGCGTAAGCTTTAACATTGATGCTCAGCTCTTCGCAGACCTATTTGGCATTCCCTCGGACGGCCTTCCCGTAAGTGAGAAGGCGAAGAGGAGCCTCGACTTCTAGAGGTGGCTAGAGGAGTGGGTAAGGGTCCCAAAGGAGCCTAAAGGGTTTCCTTGCGAAAGATTCAAGATGACCGTCGCTAAGACAATTTATCCCCTTTTTTGGGCCCCGACCTTCCCCAAAAGTCTCTCGCAAGGGAAGTTCTTTTCTATAGAACAGACCCATATTATGCGGGAGGTTCTAGAAGAGGGGACCTAGTTCAATTGGGCAAGCTATTTCACTAAGGGGCTACACAACAAGATGATCAAGCTTCGCAAGAAGCTTGAGTCTCGTTTTAATGTGCATTACGCATTCTTCATAGCTTGCCTTCGGTGATTTGCTAAGTTTCTGGTTGTCCAAAGGAATGGGGTCTGGGTGCAGCAAGACCGAGACCAGCTATCCAAACCCTGGATTACCCATATCCTTAGCACTACCCATGGGCAGGATCCGCCGGAAGGGATCAGGGAGTCATTGTCTATAACGACCAAGGGGTTGGTGGTGTCTTGGCTACGAGGCCCCAACAGTATAGGTGGGATAATGCCTACGTACACTGGCGATGCCTCATGGGGAAAAAGTCTGGCGGAGGAAATTGTGAAACCTGCAACTCGGAGCAAAAGACTTCGTATAACCGAGGCTTCTACCGAGCCTGGGAGTGGCACAGGTTGAACTGTGGCGATCAAAGTTCAGCGGAGTAAGCCTCCGCCTGGTAAGCGTGAAGGAACTGTATTACCCAATATTTTTTTGGAATGTTTGGAATGATATACTAAGGTGTTGTGATATGACCAGTGAAAATTACAGAGGAGCTAGCCCTTGAGACAGGGGTAGTAGTACTAAGTCGTGGGGAAGGGGCCTCAGTTTTGGAGGAAGAGGCCCCAGCTATTAGCGGGAGCCGTGTACAGAACCTAGTGCATGAGGAGGCCCCAGCTACTAGAACCAGTGACGCATAGACTCAAGTGCATGAAGAGGAAAAGGAGGCGGAAGATGTAGGCGAAGTCGCCACTGTCACCGGTAGAGGTAATGAGTGTGTTAGCACATTTGCAGGATTCTGTTGATAGATGAAGTTTCTAATTAGATTACGCTACAGGAGAAGAGGATGTATCCACATCTGTCGCTATGAGCAGATCATGGAGAGACTTCCCTGACAAATTTTCCTTCATGGAAGGTGTTGTCAATGACATGATCAAGTGCCTAGAGTGCATCGAACCTGGAGCTGGTACGTTATGGTTGTAGTAAGTTTGTGATATTACATAGTGGTAATGTGTCACCAACATTGATGATTATTTCTATTAGGAGCTCACCTCTGATGGGATCCCACGAAGCCCATTGATTTAGACATAGTGGAGCCACCATCCGATGAAGCAGCCGTGCCATGTCACATTTATGAGGAAATGCATAAATGTGCGTTACACTTGACACGCTCCTTATGGGAAAGTAGGCGCATAAATAAAAATCTATGGAAAAGGCTGCAGAGGTCAGAGCAGAGGGTTGAGTCTCTTACCAAAGAGGTCAGAGACCTAAGATCACGGTGTGACTTCCTACAGGCGCGGGCGACAGGGGATGAAGACTGGCATATCGCTATTTTCGACTATTCTCGTTATTGGACCACCATCAAAAACAATGTACAGGCCAGTTGGGTGTTGGTAGAGTAGCAGATGCAAATAGAACTCCTAGTGCAGAAAAGCCAGGATTGGAGGGATTATTGTGCATGTGTGCAAGAGTGGGGGCAGAAGGAGAAAGACCACAAACATCTATATAAGCAAGAAAGCATCGCTTATCGTAAACTTTATCACGATTCTTCCATCAAGGCCCAATCTCTAGAAGTCTTCTTGGACATCATCGGAGCATCAGAAGCCTTCAAGAAATTCGAAGAGTAGGTGATTGTAAGTGCATCCCCGGAAAGGGAGATGACTCTCCTTGGGGGCCAGACTATAATCCCTACATTCTTCCTTGATCCACCTCGCTGGAATAGCATGGAGAAAGGAAAAGTGAAGGCTGGAGCTGCCTTGGGAGAGGATGTGTGGCTAGATCTATTGGAGGAAGAGATTATGAAGAACCTGTGGGCTAGCCTGTAGAAGCTTCCCTTCACTATGGAAGTAGGGCCATCGCAAGTAAGCTTCTGCATGACTAAATCTAAATTCTCTGATTGTTTTGTCAAGGCTTGCCTTGCTAATATGTTTTCCTCTTTTGTATCTAGGTACTAGAAGAGGATAGAGAAGACGAGCCAGCTGAGGAGTTAGCAGAGGAAGCAGAAAAAGCAGAGGAAGAAGCAGAGGAAGAGAAAGAACGCAGCGATGAAGAGCACCCTCCCGTGGAGCCGATGCCAGAACGAGGACCTCATGAAGAGGAAATTCTTTGTGAAAGAATAATTCCCAGAAATGACGGCCCACTGGAGGATGATCCATTAGGGCTAGATCCAGACTTAAGAGATACTGGCGACAGTGGCAGTAGAGGAAATGCGTAATTGTGGTTTACGCATAGTTTTATTGATGGTGAAGCTAAGTATTGTTTTATGAATGATTGAAAAGACACGTTATAAGACCTGGTGGATGTCTTAAATGTCAATTATTTTATCTTTTTTGGATTTTATGCTTTTATCTGCACAACGTGAATGTAATTATTAAGGATTTCTCCTAAGTTATGATGATAGAATGTAATGGCTAGTTTAAGGCCATCGCGGGCCGTCATATGATTCTGCATAAACTAGCGACTAGTTTAAGGCCGTTGCGGGCCTACTGCGTAATCAAGCATAAATAGTCATAGTATGCAATCTTGTGTAACTAGTTTAAGGCCGTTGCGGGCCAAAGCGTAATACGCGTAAAGGATAATGGTATACAATTCTGTGTAACTAGTTTAAGGCCGTTGCAGGCCAACTAGTTTAAGGTCGTTGCGGGCCAACTAGTTTAAGGCCGTTGCGGGCCATATACGTAATATAGCAAGTGTAAATGATACTGGTACATAATTTTGCGTAATTCTGCTAAAGTGATCAGAAAACGTGAATATCATGCGTACGAGAAATATAACAACGTGAAAAAATGACAAGCGTAAAAACCGAAAATGAATGTAACGTAAAAATGCATGAAATAAAACTGCTAAGTATGAGCCATGATAACTTGCTAAGACATGATGATGCACACGAAAGCCATTATTCAACCATTAATACACAATTGTCTCTTAATGGCCTTTACATTGAGCATTGTGTAAGGGCAAGGAGACTTATGGTTTGACTCCTCTACGCTACCATCTGGAAATGGCAGGTCGGCCCAAGCTAGACTGTCATCATTGCTGTCGGTTTGTTGAGGGATTTGGAGATGGGTTTGATCACCAGTCGTTTCTATCTTCAAACCCCGTTCTTCTTCAATGTTATTGATGGTCGTGGGGGTGATTTTGTCACCGCGTATCACAACCTCCCCTTNGACTAGACCCAACCTATCCATGATAGAATAGGGAATGACGTTGGTAGCTGCGCCGTCGTCTACGTGTACTCTCCGGATCTGGTATTGAACAACCCGAATAGTGATAAACATAGGTTCATTTGTCACCTGACCTTTCTCCAAATCATCTTTAATAGACTCATCGTGGAAGGTTAGCGAGGTAGGCCTGGTTTGCTCAGCTTCAGAAGGAAACATGACAGCATGTATCACTTCCTCTTCCGCTGGAAATCTTTCATCCACTGATATGGATGTCAGCATGCGAACCATAGCCTCATGGTGTTCTCGAGACGTCATAAGTAGGTCATAAAGGCTCAGGGTTATGTTTTTTTGTTTGAGAACCTGTTTAAGTTACGTAAATGCATCAAGGAGGTCCTTCTCTTGGCAAGGTTGTTTATCCCCCTTGTCCTCTTCCATTCGGCCTAAGAGACGGATCTCCCGAGGTAGAGTGGTGTCAGTCAGGGGGTTCTTCTTTTTCTTTCCAAGAGAAGGTGGTTGCATTTCTGCACCTTTATCCTACCCCTAAGGTACAAGTGAAGGCACAGAGGCCAGGGGCCTAGGCTTAGGGAAGCCGAGCGTAAAATGGTCTTTCGTTGCGTTAACTGATGTGTCCTCTACCTTTCGTTTGGGAGGTGACGGTTGACGCCTTTGGTTGGAGGTCTGCCCCTGCGTGAGAGGAGCAGCCTATGGTTTTGGCGCCCTGATAATGAAGGGTGCCTTGGGCGTGGGCACGGATGAAGTTGCGGTTTGACTGTCGCTGCGTGACTGAGGGTGTATCCGAGAAGGTTCCTGTATAATGAAGGGCGGCCTCGAGACCCCACTGGCTACTGATGAAATGGTTGGCCCCCTTTGTGAGCTGGCAGGCACATGCAAAACAAAAGGCTATTTTGGTGGTTCCCTCCTCTCACTGTCCATACTCAGCACAGTGATTGTATAAGGATTGTCATTTGCATTCAATGGGTCCTTATATACGTGCAATGTTTGGTTTTCTAGACACATTGGGTTGCTCCTATCTAACTTGAGTAAACCATCATCTAGCATACATTGAATGTTGTCTTTCAACACCTAGTAGTAATCCGTATCATGACCACATAGCTGGTGGTAGTCACAGAAACAGTCTAGCCTAAAAGATCTCGGAACTAGTGGTTCATTAGGTAAGGTTAAAGAAGGGTTCTTCAGCAATTTACAATGACATCTGTGACGCTTCAGAGCTTCCTCGGACACCTTCTTAGGTTGAATGTGCCCTACCCCTAACAGTTGTTTCAATAGTTCGGAATGTTTTACAGGCAAGGCCGTGTATTTTGAAAGATCCTTACGCTCAAAGTTTGGCTTTGGCTAGGGGGGCCCTTCAGGGGCAGTTGTGTCTTGGCTGGTGCCGGCACCAGCCGTGGTTTCGGGAGGCGCCGTGGGTGCCTTCTTGTTCTTAGTCTTTGTACCCTCAGTCATCGCAGCTACTGTCGTTGTCACTACTTTACCTTTGTCTTTTCTCTTGTTTTGTGCGTTCCTGTAGGCAACATACGTCGGGTCCTTGCTGGCCTCTGCAGCATCTTGGATGCTTCTAGTTTGAGCGAAGGCTTGGTGTAGAGAGTTGGGGGAAAGATAATACAGCTTTGACTTAATAAAGTCGTTGACTTCTCCTTTGAATATAGCCAATAGATGTGAGTCCGTGATCGGCTCGCTGATCTCATTCAAGGTAGCATTCCAGTGCTGTATGAACTTTTGGACGGGCTCGAGCAGGTCTTGTTTCACCCCCATGAGCTGATCCAATGTGACTTTCGGTTTTAAGTTGTATTTGAAGCGGGTCACAAATTGGGTGAGCAGCTCTTCCAAGGTTGAGATGGAAGAGCGTGGGAGGGCTCGGTACCAATCCAAAGCTTTCCCTATTAGAGACATTGCAAAGACTCGGATGATGGTGTGTGGCCACTGTTGCAACAACAAGGACTCAGACCTAAACGTGACCAAGTGAGCATTGGGATCTCCCTCCCCATTGTACTTGATAAAATGAGGTAGGGACATCCTTGGCGGCAACGACAGCATAGGGACCGCTGGACTAATCGGATCATCTTGGTAAAAGTCCATGATTTGAATGGTATCAGAACCAGCGGCTTTGAGGTGTCGAACCTCCTTGGTGAGAGTCTGTATAAGCTGGAAGGCCTAGTCCAGACCTGTTGATGGAGGTGTCTATGCAGAAGGCATAGGAGGTTGGACTGGGAGGGCGGCTCTAGGGAATGGAAACAACGAGAGAGGTTGGCTGGCTGCTTGTGGAGCGGGGATCCTTGCAGGCAAAGGGGCCTGTGAAGACCATCACCCACTGGTTTGCGAAGAGGAGTTAGTCGCCGCCTGCTATGTAAGATAAGGATAGATATACTGCAAGACCACCTATGGAACTTGCCTTGTGGGTGCAACAGAGGGTTGCATACCATACAGCGCAGACTGGTTGTGTTGCGCTGCAGGGTTGGCCCACTAACTTGCGGTAGGCTGTTGGATGTATGTTTGTGGCTGAACAGCTGTGGTGATCTGTTGAGTTGGAGGGGGCGGTAAAGTCTGCGCTGGGTGATTTGTTAATATGGTGTGAGGTTGTATCTGAGGGATGAAATGGGGCACGGTGGTTGCCGGAACCACCGCTGGAATGCTGAGTACTTGTGATGATGCGACCGCCCCCATATTATTGTGGGGCACTTGCACTTGCAGCCCAGATGGTTGCATAGTGTCTTGTGGAATGATGGGGACATGCATCTATGCGGTTATGGCTGAGTCAAGAGGAGCGGCCTCTCTGTTGAAAGGAAACAAGGGATTTACATACATGTGAGGGCTCAGAGTATGGAATGAATGTTCCGACAAGGCTGGCAATTCGTCCTCTTCCTCCTCCCCATTTTGGGGTTCCACCATAGCCTGTGCAGTCTGGCTCTTGGCCATGACCAACTGTGTGATAAGTTCATGTTGATGTTCGGTCAAGGGAATAATGTCGTAAGCTATTGGTTTGAAATCATGGCCCCCTTGGTGGATCATCTCAAAGTTTTGTTTTTCTTCGACCTCGGCTCGGCTAAGAGCCAGCTTCGCCTGGATCTTAACACATATAAAGTTGTATTCTTCAGGGGTTATGATCGTGAATATGGGGTCTTTTCCTTGAAGTATCAATGATCGGCACAATGGCCCTTGAGATCCTATTGCGCCAGGAGCTGGTCTGGTGACAGTGATAGGGTTCACAGATGTGGCACCCAAATCGGCAGGGACCATGGTAGTTGTGGTCATGTACAAGGAATCCATTGAGCAATGAGATTAATGATAACTAGTAATCAGATCTAAGAAATGGCTGGCAACAAAAGCACGAATAGGCTTTCTACCCTGTAGGATTCTAAAGAAATCATCCTTACGACTGATCTACACCACAGGATTTGCCGTAAACTTCCCTAGAGGTATTACATCTACGGTTTAGGGTATGGATCACTAACAGGGCTACCCGAAATATTCGGATCGGAGGTTCAAGCCCTCCTTCTAGCACCAGAAAACTATAACAACGGAAAATGTCGGCAGCTGGAAAATACCAAACAAAATCCCGCATACACAGTTTTAACCACAGATCTGTGCGAGGGCTATGCTGGAAAAATGAATTTGCGGCGCCCTGAATAGTCTTGTCGATCAGATAGGGACTTACTAATCAGTAAAACAATGGAGATTATGAAATATTCCGTGGATTGATTTCATTCGAGGAATCGCAAAATGAGGGGAAAACGACGTAGATGAATTGTAACAATGATAACACTAAACACGATAAGAGGAGGCTAAGACAAGAGAAACACGTAGTTTCAAGATCTACGCTTTGACTTGAAAAAAATTTATATTTTTTATATCATGTTACACTGGGGAGACCCTGATTACTTGATGTAAGGCAAGCACAAAACAACAAGAAAACTATCCAAACAGAAGTCTGATCTACCTCGTGGGCCAAAGCTGGGATGCAAGGAAGGTCAAGCTCTGACGTCTATCGATCAACTGTTTTTGACCAATAGAGTCTGCAAACCGTGCAAGATGATCCCACGATCTTGGATCTACTTCTTTTGCCTTAGGTAGTTTCTGTTTAGGACCACCAATGATCGCTGATGGAAAAAGCTGTGTCTTCCCCAAAAGAACGATTACTCTTGTTGCCGATGCTCAAAGCGAACTGTGCTCTTTTTTTGCCAGAAGGTGATGCTATCAACAATTGCCAAAGTGCTGCTCTCTCTGTCTCTACTCAAAGTGATAAGTGCTTCTGTGCTCAGAAAAATATCCTTGCCTCTTCGATTTGCTAGCCCTTGTATCTTTGTAAACTGGGGTATTTATAGGTTGCGGCATCCCGTGGAAAAGGCACAACCCTGATGACGTGTGTCCCGAATGTTTCGGGTACTGTTGACCTGACCATTTTTGTGTCAAACTTTGTGACTACGCACAATACGCTTATTTGCGTATTGTGCGTGTGAAGAACAGATGCGCATCGGGCATGTTTCAACTGTCTTTGGGTTATATTACGCTCATTCGCACTGCGTTGCGTTCATGAGCGTAACATAACATGGAAACAATGGATTCAAGTTGTTTTACGCTCACTTACGCAGCCACGCGTAATGAAGCGTAAACAAGGTTTAGCTTGGCGAAGCAATACGCTGCGATACACTTTGTTGCGTGATGAGCGTATGATAAGCAATCCGCACGCCAAGAGAAAAGGGTTGATCTATTGCACTTTCTTAGACTTTACCTTTGACTGTTTTGGAGCTCATTATGCTGCCATGCATAACAGAGCATAAACCTGGCCTTGAACAAAAGACTTAGCAAAATATACAAGAAGTTGCATCTTAAGCTGCTCAAGCCTCTCCCCATGCCGAAGTAACTAGCCTTCTGATGATGGGCTATGTTTAAACAGAATCACGCTAAGCGCCATTACGCAACGTTGCGTGATATAGCGTAAACAGAGAAAACATAGTAAGATTAGGAATCTGCATAGGAAGTCGAAGACTTGATGCTCCATGCCTCTTAGTGTTGCTCTGTCTTATTCTCCCTTCTGGAATTCTGACATGTGCTCTCACCTGAATTACGAATCTTTGCCTGAGGCCAACTCACAATTTTCATGGTGTTTCAGGGCTAGCCAAGGCCTACCTAGGATCAGGCTGAAGCCTAGCATCTCCTCTATGATAGTGAAATCTATGTTGGGGGGGGGGGGAATTGCTCTCCTACCATAAATGCTAAGTTGATTGAATCCTTGATGATGATGCATGATTCATTGAAGGATTTTAGACACATAGTTTTCGTTGGCCTAATTTCATTTGCTAGGCCTAGCTTGTGAATGATAGAATACAAGACTACGTTTGTTGCCACACCATCATCGATATGCACTCTATAAATGGTGCACTACCCAACACATATGCTAATTAACAATGGAGTTGTAGTAACCTACCCTCATTAATGATTGACCTTGACTACATCATTGTGAAATGCTAGGGATGTTGAACCTAATTCCTATGGTGCAAGGGGCAACATCATAGCATGAATGGATGCCTCATCTACAGGGATGTCCTTTGTAATAGGAATGGAGGACAACAGTTAAGCCAAGGCTTGGTGATGAGTAGATGAGATCATGAATAGGTCATATAAGATCAACATTGTGTTCTTTTGCTTTAGCATTTGTTTCACCTAGGTTAGTGCAACTACAAAGTCCTTGTCATTAGCCATTGTGGTGGCCTTGACTTCGTCCATGTGGATTGAGGGATGGATCTCTCATGGAGGGGACTTGGGCTTGGGTTTCTTAGCCTACTTAGGGGCAGGGGCCCTAGTGTTTAGTTTTTTCTTGCTAGTTATGGCCTTTGCTTTGTCCATGGAGGTTGTGAGATGCTATTTCATTCTCTTGTGTTGCCATTTGGTAGGCCTACCCAAGTTACTAGTGGGGTCGGCCCTTGAAGGAAGAGAGACTAAGAAGTTACCCATTATTGGGCTTTGGGTAGGTGAGGGCCATCACATTGTGGCACCTTGATGATGAAAGGTTTCTTAGCAATTTGTTTTGCTACGTTAGGCCAGTTTAACATCTTAGTAGATGATTGTTGTGGGACCTTGACCACAAAGGATGTTGTAGGTGCCTAAGGTGGCACTTTGATAATAAAGCAGGGCCTGTTACTTGTGAAGGCTAAGGGGATCCTTGCATTTCTAGAAGGCACATGGATCACAAAAGGTTTTTTCATAGGTTTGAACTTTTCACCTATGATAATGTTCACCTATGATAATGGAGCTTATGACATAGGGGGCACCGTTTGCATTGGATTGGCTCACTACGTTGAGCACAAATTGGCCCCATTCTATCATTCATTGCAAGTCATCTTGAAAAGAATGACAGTTGTCCATACTATGACCAGACAACTATTGGTAATGATAATATTAGTCTAGCATGAAGTGGTGTGGGACTGAGGACTTGTTTGGTACTGCTGAGGTGGGGTTCCTTAGTAGTTGATAGTACCTATTATGTTTTTGGCAGAAAATCTCTGATATGTGTTTGTATTAGATTTTCATAGCTTTTAGGAGTTTCTCTAGTAGTTCATAGGGTTCCATTGGTAGTGGTGTATACTTGAAGTGATTCTTGCACTCAATGTTGGGCCTTGGGGTGGCTCCTACTGATGGAGGTGAGTTGGTGCCAAAGTTGGCAACTTTGTGAGCTAAGGCCTTGGGCTGCTTAGCCTTTGGGCTTCGATTGGTTACTTTTGTGCTTATAGCCACTACTTTCACTATTACATCTTGCTTGTAAACATGTTGGTTTCTATAGGCTACATAGGCTGGGTCATGGCCAGCTTGCATTGTTTCCTCTATGTCCTTTCTTTGGGAAAAGGCTTGCTTGAGAGACTTCGAGGCCAAGTAATACAATTTGGACTTGATGAAGTCATTCACTACATCCTTGAAGATGGCCAATAGGTGGATCTCTACTAGGTATGCATAAATTTTGCTCAATTTGGCATTCCAATGTTGGAGGAATTTTGACAAAAGCTCTAGGAGTCCCTACTTGACTTACATAAGCTAGTCGAGGGTTGCCTTAGGCTTTAGGTTATACCTAAAGTATGTCATAAATTGGCTTATCAGATCCTCCAAAGAAGAGATTGAGGCCTTAGGTTGCATGCAATAATATTCTAAGGCTTTTCCAGTGAGTGGCATGGGGAACATGTGCATGATGGCATGTGGCCAAGCTTGAAGGAGTAAGTACTCAGACTGAAATATGACCAAGTGTGTGTTGGGGTCCCCTTTACCATTGTACTTGGTGAGTTGAGGTAGCTAGACCCCAGTTGGGAGAGTTAGAGGTGGTACTATAGGACTTATGGGATCATCTTGGTAGAAGTCCACCACCTTGACGATGTTGGAGGAGGTAGCCTTAAGCTGGTTAATCTCCTTTCTCAAAATTTGGATTAGCTGGAATGCTTGATCCAAGCTTCGGGATGTGCCAGCCAATTGCTTTAGCTAGGCTTGCATTTGGTGTATAGCATAGGATCAGATTATTGGTTGTAGAGTTTTCCAATTTAACATCTTAGTGGATGGGTGTTACCAATTTAATGTCATAGCAAAAGGGTTTAGTTGATGTGTTGGTTGAGGGATGGCCATGATGATCAAGGTGGGCCACACATGAGTAGGCTAGATGGACACCATGGGCATTGATGATACAAGAAATACATAGGATGCCTAAGTCATCTAGGGATGGGAGGTGGCCCCTACATAAGCATAGGGTTGGGAAAATGTAATGGTTTCTTGCAAGGAAGGCTAAACTGGCATGGTTACCATCTTTGAGACAATGGATGGACCAAATCGAGGAGGGGCTGTACTAGGGATTGGTTGTTGGAAGAAGGTGTAGAAGGGACTCCTGTGTTCAAAGTAAGCCTTGAACTCATCTTCTTCCTCTTGTGTGACTTCCTCGTAGGTTCTCCTTGCATCATGCTTGTTTGTGCAAATGAGTTGGGACAAAAACTATTGGTAGGACTCTGTGAGTGGGATTATGTTGAACAAGGAGGGGTTGTACTCCCATCCATCCCAATGAACTCGTTTGTAATATTTTTTTCACTCTAGACTAAGGTGATCCACTAGTAATCTTGCTTGGATTTTTTCACAAACAAAATTGTATTATTCATGGATAGTGTGACACGCTTTGGGTAGATCATGATGTCAAATTTGTTAGACACCAATGTGGAAGGTTGATTTGGATTCATATTCAAAAATCAAGTTGTGAGAGTTGTTGTTTGCAAAAAATGGCCAACTCTAAAAACTATAGAAAAATGAGTAAGTATGGAAACTACAAAAAATTGACTAAGTGTAAAACTATAGAAATTTTCCTAAGTATGAAAATGTAGAAAAAATTTTAAGTATGAAAATGCAGAAAAAATGCTAAGTATAAAAGCTACTAAAAATGTCTAACTCAAGTGCTATGCTCGCTATGCTAGAGCTTGCCATAGTTACTATGCTAGAGCTTTCCACCCTTACTATGATAGAGCTTACTATGCTATAAGAACTTGTTATTCTTTCTAGAGCATCAAAAATTTTGGTGAAGTGATAATCAAAAAATGTAAAAGGAAATGGCAAGGCCCTCCTTCAAGTGTCAAAAACTATGATGACCAAAAACATCAGTGGCTTGAACACCAAGAGGTTCACATGCATATAACTTAACCCCGAATCCATGCAAGGGCCATGCTAGGAAATGAAAATGAAGTGCCCTAAAAAATCTTGTAGATCAGATAGAGACTTACGTGGTGTTAAAATGACCATGTGTGAGAAGGGTTCATACTGTGTTACATGCAGTCATCAAGTTTAGCTAAGCTAGAGCATAGCAGGGTGTCCCAACCTAAGAATAGTGATGTAAATGTGTGAATACATATGAAAAAGTGAGAATATATAAGTGTTACGCTGAATACCAAAGAGAAATGCAATAGAATTTAAGAATAGAAGTGCACCACCTGAAAAGGGGAAGAGCAGCTAATTTCAAAGGGATCTCAAATAGTACATAGTGTATAACAGGTGCAATGGAAGCATANAATTTTCTAAGTGTTGTGTTATGCTTTGATTGGCCTTGCTACACTCTAGAGCATAGCTAGCATAGCACAAAGGATGACTACAAATTTCATCAAAATATGGGTAATTGTCCCTACTACGCTCCTCAGCGTAGCCAACGTAACTAGTGTGAAACATCAAAATTTTGTAGACTTTTAGTAAGTGTTATGTTATGCTCTAGAGCATAGCTAGCTTGACACTAGAGAAAAGCTTTTGATAACCTCCAAAAACCTCTAGAGCTCAGCATCAATCTTCACCTCAACTATACCTCTCCTCTAGCAAGCAAGATTAGTAATTTTCATTTCTCCTACATTACCTATTTGCCCTAAATTGCACCTACACTTTAGAGTGCAATGAGCATAGTAGTAAGTCTCCCATGCCCTACATGTAACACAAGACAAGAATAGCAATCAAATTTAGAAAATTTTTTGAAATTTTTCTAGTCACCTCCAAACTTATAAAATTTTCTAAATTTTTCTCATGGTCCCACCTACTAGACTACCACGTTGCACTCAATCTACATGTTGGGCCAACCCTAGCTCTATAAATACCCCTGCACCCCAATGCTTTGGGGGGTTGGGTTTCATTTTTCAATAGTTGGCAATTGGCAANGAGTGTAGCAAGGCCAATCAAAGCATAACACAACACTTAGAAAATTCTCTAGCTTGCTACACTTGTCCTGTGTTATGCATGAGATGTGTAACTCAGTAGTTAGAAATAATTTTGCAAAATTAGTGTCCTATGTTGGCTACTCTCTAGAGTGTAGTAGGGGAAATGGGACCATAACAANAGCACTAGACTTTATAGCCTAACACAACCAGGACTATGACTATGCTTCCATTGCACCTGTTATACACTATGTACTATTTGAGATCCCTTTGAAATTAGCTGNTACAA
Source organism: Gnetum montanum (assembly GCA_015680685.1). Lineage (NCBI taxonomy): Eukaryota > Viridiplantae > Streptophyta > Gnetopsida > Gnetales > Gnetaceae > Gnetum > Gnetum montanum. Next base: position 409,830 of record MNCI01007747.1, on the reverse strand, counting down.
AGCATAGCACCAACACTTAGAAAAATTTGCCGTAATTTGACACTTAGACAAATTTTTAGGAAGTGCCATCATTCTAACAGTTAGAAAAATTTTGCAAATTTGGAAGTTGGAGCTTACTACACTTAACACTTAGAAAAATTTGGGCAAAGTGCCACCATTTTGACACTTAGCCAAATTTGTAGTTGAGATGCCAAGAACCAAAATTTTGTGATGTTTTAATATGAGACATGATCATCATCATCATCATCATTATTATAACTCTTTGAATAAGTGGAAATTTATTTTTTATCATGTTTGCAATTCATTATGTTGGGATATATAAGCTTTTGATGTAATTTATTATCTTGGTTGTATAAAATGATACTGATATTCTTTGATTTTGTTGGTCATTCAAGTAAAGAAGTATAATGAGTTGGCATTATTTGCATAATGTGTTCTTGGGCTCGGTGATATTTTATTTACATTTGTAATTTCATTTTGTCTAGGATCTTAGTGATAATATTTATGTACATGTATCATCATCATCAATATCTTAGCCTTATTTTAATAAAATCAGGTTAGGTACATAATTTTTTTTTTACAATTTACCTTTATGAAGAGTTAGATCTTTATTTATTTATAATTCATTTAAATCATATTTGATTGTTTCTTCCCATATCTCCTTTGGTCTTCCTTTTGATGACAATCATGTAGCAACCTTTGTTTATAGGCTTATTGTTTGATCTTCTTTACACATGTGCAAACCATCTAAGTCATTATTCTTGTAGCTTATCTAAAATAGAAGTCACTCCAAGTATTCTTTGATGTTTTTTTTATATAGTTTATCTCTTCTAGTAACATTCAACATTTATCAAAGTATTTGCATTTGGTTCACATTGATTTGTTGTTCATGTCTCTTTTGTACTACCTAACATTGAACATCATATAAGATAGTAGGTATGGTTGCTATCCTATAAAATTTTCCTTTAATTCTATTGGTATTATTTTATCTCATAGAACACCACTAGCTTTTCTTCATTTTGACCATCTTTCCTTAATTCTATTTCTAGTATTTTTATCCATATTATCATTTTATTAGAGGACTAATCCTAGGTAGGAAAACTATTTGTAGTAAGCGATTTTTTTACCTTGAATTCTCACTTCCATTTTACCACTATGTATTTTATTATTAAAATTACATTCCATATATTCTATCTTACTTATGCTAATTTTTAAGTGTTCTGATTTGGAGGCATATCTCCATTTCTTCATTTTAGCAGGAATATTTTCTTCAGTCGTATCCACTAACATAATATCATTTGCAAATAGAATATATCAAGAGATTTCATCTTGTATTTCCTTTATTAATTTATCCATAATAATGAAAAATAAGCACAATGATATAGGTCTTGCTAGTTTTTGAACAATGGAATTTATAATAGGAAACGTAGTACAATCTAGTCATAATTTTCAAAGATGATGTTGAGTGAATTTTCAAGAACACACATTATATTATTGNATATTCTAGCTAGATTCGGTATATCCCATGATTCCTTTTAAATGTTCCCTCAAGTTCTAGATTTCATCTAGAATTATTGATGTAAACTGTGGTTTGGGAGGATGTGCTGACTATCCTACATCAACATAGGGATGTTAATGCATCCTTCAGTAGGTTTGGTTTGGCATTTGTTTCCTATAGTATAAGCAAGAATCACTTAGGCTACATTGATAGATCTTTGTTAATGCTTAGACACTAACTAACCTCCTCTATTACATTGAAAAAGCTATAAATACTTAGGATAAGTTCTAACATACATGATAAGTATAGCTTTAATTTCATTCAAGCTTGTGATATCTAGCTTATGTGAAGAGCCATCTAGCTTAATTGTATGACATGGNAACAAGGACTAGACACATGATAAGATTAATGTGGAGGAATACAAATTTAAAATATAGACCATGACTCAATTACAATATAGGCCACCTCACTTAGAAGTACTAGGGGATGGTAGCTTAGAATGAAATTCCCCTAACCTTCCTACATAAAATAGGAAGAAGACATAAGGATAAGGTATGGACATGTGAAATCTCTATAACTACGTCTCAAGGTTTGTTACCTTAACCTTATGGATGAGTATTTGCTACATATCATTCATACCTATGGCTTCTTCCAACTCATCTACTTTCAAATTGTCTCCTACTAGCTCCTCTAACATTTATTCAAAAGATCTTGTTGAACAAGTGTTCAACTTGAAGATCAACAACATGATTACCTACCTAATGATTTAGAAGGCAGCCCTATGCCCAACCATAGGAATCACTAAGGCATTCACATGTGATCTAGTTGAATTACATGGACCTATAGTTCTCTAGTGCACTAGTTCCTCTAGGAAGTGAAATGGGTGTTGGGAACATTCGTTGTCTTCCCAACTACACTTGTGAAGCCCAAGGGTATGGTTTAAGTGTAATTGAGGTACATGATTTTTATCATTTTATATTATGAGTTTAATCACCTACAATAAGAATGAAAAGTAGAGTAATTTAAGATCTAATTCATTTACTGCCTAGCTAGCCTAACACAAGTACCTATACCACTATCCTAGACACATCCTAAACACATATAGTGCTATTGGGCTACCAAACATTAAGTGTTGCTAGGTTACCAAGTGCTATATGTATGGTTGAAGTGGTTGTGCTTGTGTTTATTAACAACTGGAAATTAAATTCTTAATTTGAATGCATTAAAGTAAAGTACATGAAAGTTAAGTACATTAAAGAAAACATTAATCTATTCTTAGTGCTACAAGGATTATCAAAAGGGTTTGTTTTTATTCTCATCATACTGCTATGCTTAGGTACATCAATGTCTGAAAAATGATCTCTACACACTTAGAGTCCTACTATGGCACTCAAAAAATATTCTAATGCTAGAGAAAACAAACTACAACAATTTTGCTACTTTGACTAAAAAACTATCAAAAACTAATGTCAAATTTTGAGCCTAAGTGCTATATTTATATGTTGGCATATATCCCGTGATATCGGATATCCAACATTGCATCTTAGCCCTAACATTGAATACTTGATGTTAAGGCTTCAATATTAGCTACTTGATATCAAAGCATGTGCAAAATGTGATTCATCATACCCCCACAACTAAATAAAAACTCATTCTCAAGTGAAAAAAAGGAAGAACAAGTTCCTTACAAAAATATTAGATAGGTATGGAACTATTAACTGACATACAAACTAACTTAGATGGAATAGAAAAACTCTAAGTTCCCAAGTGTATAGAGTTACAATATTTACAAAAAAGGTGTTCATGATAAGAGAAGTAAACACGCTAGATATAACTTACATCTAACGCTTTTTAGCAGGTGAAGAGTAAGAGAGAAAATCCAATAATCATGAATGATTCAGATCATGTGGTATTGCCACATTATCCTTGGTGAAGATATTCCTACTTCCAATCCATGCTTTCCACTGCAATCATAACAAACTCATGAATTAGTATGCAATGTGTAACACATAGCTATTAAATACCTTATCTCATCAGTGGCTACACTCAGCAAGGTTGTGATTGTGGTAGATTAATACCTTTAGTAGTGTTAGCGGGAAGGTTGAAAAATAGGGTAAAATAGATAACCAATCTATTAAATTTAAAAAAATTCAACACAAGAAATATTTGAAGAGGATGTAAGAAATCACAACAATAAAAACAAAGGTTCATTAAAAACTATTATGAAGATGTGCACAACTAGATGCCAATAATGATGTAAATGAAAGAATTTGATTGTAAGAGTGTCTAAGGTAAAGAACTTAACTAACCCAACCAAAAGATATGTATGTTGTTCCTTTCCAAAGTAGGTACAAGCCTTTTATATCCTTGCATAACTTCAAAATAAAGAGTCCATGGACTCTATGGATGATTAATGGTTATGAAAGGTTAATGTAACATCTCATTCCTAGATGTCATAAAAATACAAATGGTTAATTTATTACATTTACCATTTTCATGGATAATATACCAAAAATATTATAAATACTTAAATAATGAATTAATTGAAAAAAAATAATTGGTATTGAAGAATTAAGAAAGGAAAATGAAAAAATTATATTAATGAAATTGAGTATGGTAACACCCTTTTGGGTTGTCTTCCTATGCCACTTTAGCCTTAGAGGCAATCTAGCACTGCCACCATGGTTAGGCTATCCTATCAAAGGGGTAATTAGTCTCTTTTTATTCCACTTCACCTAGCTCCTATTACTTGCCTTTCTAGGCTCTACAAATCCATGCCCATCATGACTTCTAACCCTAGCCTTAAATGGCATAAGTCAAACCCTTTCCCAAGGGATACATGAATAGTCATAACTCCACATAACAAAGTTCCCCTTCATTACAAGTTTAGTTACATTTTTTACAATTTTTTTCATCATTAACAAGGGATGGGACATTATAATCTACCCCCCTTGAGCATCTGGCTTGTCCTCAAGCACTTTCTCTATATCCATCTACTCAACGACTCCTTCATTGTTATACTCCTTAACTTCAATCCCACTATTTTCCTCATTATCATCTATACAAATAATAGATCAAAAATTATAAACATATTTTATTACATCCATAATAAATTCAACCTATCATTCAATATCATGATGATGAAAAAGTTGGGGTAAGTTCTTAAAATAAACCATGTTTTCCCAAGATTGTTGATCACAATTTGACGATTGAACAAGTACTTTATTGATAGTTTTATTTTGTAATTTCTTGGTTCATTGCTCCTAAATAGCAATGGTCTTAGCTTCAAAGTTGTCATTGGATCATAATGGCCAAGTATTCCAATCCAATACATATGGTACATCATTTTCATGAAATTTCTTTAGCAAGCTCACATGAAAAGTTGGATGAATTTTTAAGGTTTCTAGAAGATTCAATTGATATGCTACTTCACCAATTCTTTTACAGATTCAAAAGGTTCACGAAATCTAGGTGCTAATTTAGTATATTTTCCCAATTTAAGAGAACTTCTAGTAGGTTTTACTCTCAATAATACTTGATCTCCTACTTGGAATTATTTTTTAAGTCGATGTTGATTTGCATATCTTTATATTTATCTTGAGTAGCTTGCAAATTTTATTTAATCCTTGTGATAATGTTTTCCATTATTTTCATTTCTTATTCCTTCCATTTTTTTCTTAAGGTTGGATTTTCCCAAGTTAATTGCGTATGACAATTACATCCATATACTACTTCTAATAGTGTTTGATGTATGGAACCTTGATAATTTTTATTATAGGAAATTTCTACCAAATGCAAATTATTCTCCCACATTTTTGGTCTACTTTTAATGTAGCTTCATAGGGTATCTTCTAATATTCTATTCACATATTTAGTTTGTCCATTACTCTTAGGGTGATAAGCTATGCTAAATTTCAATTGGGTTACAATCTCTCTAAAGAAATTTTTCTAGAATTTGGATATGAACTTGGGATCTTTGCTTGAAGTGATAGATTTTGGACAACCATGTAATCAAAATATTTCTCGTATGAATTTTTGGACTACTTCTTCTACTATGTTTGTAGATTTCAAAGCTATAAAATGTGCCATCTTTGATAGATTATCAACTACTACAAAAATTGAGTCATTTCCTTTTTTGGTTATTGGAAACCCCAAAATAAAATCCATAGTGATATCTTCCCATTTCTAGGTTGGAACTTCTAGAGGTTGTAATAATCCATTAGGTTTCCTCTATTCAGCTTTTATTCTTTGACATGTTGGATAATTTTTAATGTATGCAGACACATCATTCTTCATTCTAGGAAAAAATTAAGATTTTTGAGTTATCATATAGGTCTTAATATAACCTAGGTGTCCTACGTATGGTACTTCATGTGTTTCACATAAGAACCTTAGTCTCCAATTTCCTTCTAGTATGCATACTCTTTGTCCTTTCTTCAATAAACCATTAGAAGTAAGTTGATATTGAGGCTCATAGTAAATATTGGTTAAAATATTTTTAAAGTAAGGGTCTTCTTTTATTTTTTCCTTAATTTCTTATTTCATAGGGATCATTACTACACCTATCATTAAATTTGGCATTCAACTAATGGCATCAGCTACCACATTTTTCTTGCCAAGAATATATTTGATTTCAAATTCATATTCTACCAATAATTCTATTCATTTCATTTGATGAGTATTCAAAATAGGTTGTATTTGAAAATATTCTAGACTTTTATGATCTATTTTTAGTACAAACCTTTTTTCCCAAAGATAATGTCTCCAAATGTTTAGAGCATTAACAATTGCTAGAAATTCTAAATCATGGGTTGAGTAATTTACCTTAGCTTCTCATAATTTATGGGATTCATAACATACCACTTTATATTCTTTTGAAAGAACTACACCCATTCCTATTCCATAGGCATCTATGGATACTTCAAATGGTAGATCTTCATCTGGAATTCTCAAAATAGGTACTATTGTAAATAGCATCTTTAATCTGAGAAAAGACTGCCTACATTTTTTATCAAATTTGAACACACATTTCTCCTACAAACGGTTAGTTAATGGGGCTACCAAGGTAGAATAATATTTAATAAAATTCTGATAAAATTTGGCTAACCCTAAGAAACTGCAAACTGCTGTAAAATCTTTTAATTCAAGCCAATCCTAGATTGCACTAATTTCTGCTAGATCTACTTGCAATTCATTCTTCGAAACTATATGTACTAAGTATGAAACTTATTCCTTAAAGATTTTACATTTACTAAATTTATCTTTTAATTGATGTTCTTTAAGAATTTCCATTATAGTTTTCAAATGTTTGATATGTGCTTCTCTTGATTTGGAATAAATAAGTATATCATCCATAAATACCATAACAAATTGATCAAGATATTCAAAAAAAATATTATTCATTAATGTCATAAATGTTGCAAGTTCATTATTTAATCAAAATAGCATCACAAAAAATTCATATAATCCATATCTAGTTCTAAAAGTAGTTTTCTTAATATCTTTCTCCTTAATCCTTATTTGGTGATAACCTAATTTTAAATCAATCTTTGAGAAATAACATTCTCCCATTAGTTAATCAAATAAATCATCAATTCTAGGTAAATAATAATTATTTTTAATCGTCACATTTTTCAATGCTTTATAATTGATGCATAATCTTAGTGTATCATCTTTCTTTTCAACGAATAAAACTAGTGCATCCCAAGGTGATATGCTAGGTCTAATTTTTTCTTCTTCTAATAATTGATCTAAGTTTTCTTTTAATTATCTTAATTCTAAAGTAGAAAATCTATAAGAAACTTTTGAGATAGGTTGTGTACTAGGAAAAATATCAATGGCATGTTCAATAGTTCTTTTTGGAGGTAGTTCTCTAGTTTCACCAAATACTAAATCTTTATATTTCTTAAGTTCATATGGGATATCCACACCTAAAAATTTTTGAGGTTCAATTACTTTAACAACCAACATTCTAGCACCTTTTTTGACTAATTTTTTAGCTTGCTTAATAGTTATTGTATGAATTTTCTTTGTTGTTCCTACCTCACTTAGAATCCTAACTCCATCAATGGTTGGAACTTTTAAAATACAAGTTCCAAAGTGTGCAGTAACATCAAATTTTTGTTGGAAAGACATTCCTAATATTGCATCAATATCACCTGGTTCAAATTCAAAAAATTCATCAATGAAAGACATGTTTGCAAAGTAAAGTTAATTTCTCCATACTTTGTATGTTTGCTCATAGTTGTTCCATTTGCCAATTTTGTCTTAATAATTTTCTTCAAAGGTAGACTTAATTTCAATGAATTAATTAACTTTGGAGAAATAAAGTTATTACTGGGACCACTATCAATCAAGAATTTAATTTGTTTACCTTTAATTAAACCTTCAAAATTTAGTAAAGAAAATTGAAATTTTTGCAAACCTGATTTAATCAATGTAGATATATTCTTGATGGCTATGGTAGTGGTTGGAATTTTTCCTTTGTTCATGTTTGGGTTTGGTTTCTAATTTTTGATTTGGTTGGTCCTTTGTATTTTTGCTTGAAATTTTGGGCAATCTCATTTAAAATGATCTTCACCACAAAAGAAACATCTAGATCCTAATCGAGCTTTTTCTTTTTTTGGTGTCTCCTCTACCATTGCTTATGGAAAAGTGATTTGTCGAAGAGTTTCTTGTAGAAGGATCACTCATATCTGATTCAATTCCTCATAATCCTTAGCAATTCTATATGCTTCATCAACAATTTGAGGATTATGGGCTCATGTTTGGGGATGTAATTAAGCATATAGTCCTTTAATGAATTTTGAAGCTAATTCTCCCTCATCTTGGTGAATTACATACTGAGAAAGATCACAAAATTTCTTGTAGTAATCATCTATGGATAATTTTTCCAACCCTAAGGAATCAAATATAATTTTACACTCTTTGATAAAAGAATTAGGAACAAACTTTTGTTCAAAATCTCAACAAAAATTAAGCTAATTTGTAATCAAACCTTGAGATCTCAATCCATTACACCATGTTGCTGGAAGTCCTCTTAAATACAAGGAGATAACTCCTAAAAATTCATGGCTTGAAAAATTCAACATATCAAAGTAATTTTTCATTGTATGAGGCTAATCCTTTTCCTTAGCACTAAATCCAAGGGCTTCATCATAATGATCTAATTTTACTTTCTTAGCATGAACTTGTGTTAATGATTCTCTAGATGGATTAAGCCAATTTCCATATTCTTCACCTTCGATTTTAGTTCTATGATTTACAAGGTGGATTTCAATATCCTATCCACTAATAGGTGGAGGTTGTGTTTTTTGTGGATTCCTAGTGCGAGGTTAATCTTGATGTTATTCTCTAGGTAGATTGTGGGTAGGATTGGAAGGTTGAATGAGATGGTCGATTAATTGCTTGATGGAGTCTGCAAAGGAATCCATCTTTCCTTATACTTCTGATTATTTATCTTCTAAATTTTGAGATAATTTCTTAATTTCTTCAAACATATTTTTCATATCTATCCTAAACCCTTGGTTTGAGTGTTGAAGTTTTTCTTGAACACCCATGATCTCATTAATTTGATCTTCAAGGGAATTCATTTTATCATTGACTCGAGCTTTCATTTATCTCCAATTTATTCTTCATGTTTTGGAGATTGGTAAGTTGAATAAATCAAGTATGTTATGAATCCTTAGCCTCTATGGCCCTTTTTACGAGATTCAAAATCGTTTAGTCAGTTGTGGGAGAAGTTGAAACTATTATGGATTTCTTACTGAATATTGAATCGTGATTATTTTTAGGACTTAAATTAATGAATTAAAAGCTAATTTTCTACAATACAAAAGCTAAATTTGACCATTCCATTGAGTTTGGAAGGTTCAAATCTATTGAAATCAATTTTTTTTTGTTGAAAATGGACTCTAGATTCAAAAGTTATAGCTATTTTAAGTTTTATCAATTTTCACGTTTTTCGAGACTTCCCAAGAGGTCAATACTCTAGGACATGCACACTTAATGAAAATTTTTTTTATTTTTGTTTGTACTATAACACCAATTTGAATTTTTATAAATAACTGAAGACATCTTTTATTTAAACTAACATTGATAGGGGCAAAAAATGTTTTTGAAAAATTTCCATCAATTGATGAATGACCCATTCCAAGGTTCACATAGTCACCAGAAGATGGTGATGGGTAGTGTAGAAGGTGGTGATGGATGGCATGGGATGTAGTGATGCATGGCATAGGAAGCAGTGATGGATGGCACAAAAGGTAGTAACAGGTGGTGCTAGAGGTGTTGAGGGATGATGCGGGAGGTAGTGATGGATGGTGTGGAAGGTAGTGACAGGTGATGTGGGAGGTAGTGATGGATGACATGGGAGGTAATGATGGATAGTGTGGAAGGTAGTGATGGATAGTTTGAGAGATAGTGATGGATGATGCAAAAGGTAGTGATGGCATCTATGGTTGCAAGAGAGGTGTGGTTGCAATTGATGCATAGGTGTAGGTGATGGCACTGCT
>MNCI01007747.1:252645-399239 GCA_015680685.1 Gnetum montanum | reverse complement strand
TCCTTCAAGTAGCAGCTCTTTATTGCCTAATATATTTTTACATCAAAATAATGTCCTTACTACTTCTAATTAGGTTTATAGCTTGCTTGGGAAGGACTACTTTTAGTTCCCTACCACTTCTAGGATGGCTAATTTATTGGTTTTTCCAATTTTTAAACTTTCCCAATGCATGGGTATTCTATCGAAATGGTTTGAATAATATGATAATAAGAAAAGTACTATTTTTCAATTCATTTTTGGAGTGGGAATAATCCTTCCTCTTAACATTAAAGTAGTCTTAGGATTTTAGCAAGGAGAGGATCCTTTGATTCCTTCAACTTATTCTCAACAATATAAATCTTTTTGTGAGATGGAATTATCTAATTATGTTCCCGATTCTATCATTCAAAAAAACCAATTTGTTCATAAATATTTCATTAAAAATACTCACTTTGACTTATGTTTATCTATTAGTAGCAAGGTTCTATGGTATAGACAATAATCCAATGTTAGTTCTTATTATATTTTCATACTTCATGGTGCCATAACTAGTAGAGTTTATGATTGGTCAATATATTGTTTCTCTACTTTATATACTTCTATGACTGAAATTATTGTTGCCCAAAAAAATCCTTCAAAAGCCTATACTCTATGTTGTATACCTTTGATCATGTGTATGATCCTATGTTATGATCATCCCAAGAAGTATTTTACTCATTACAATCCTCAATTATATCATGAATTTCTTGAAGATGAAAGGGTTATAAGGAGCAAGATTATAGATGCCAAGAAAGGTCAATTGGCTTTACAGCAAGCTCAGAATTAGGAAGAAATCAGTGAGGTATTTTTATGTTTTTATTATTTCCATGTTTGTTGATTATGTTTTTATTTTATATATTTGACAGTGCAATATAGGTAGTAGAATGAAGCAACGTAGAGTGCTGAAGCTACATAGGTTAATGAAATTCAAGGTACTTATACCTTTGATATAGTTCAATTGTAAGAATAGGTCACATTTTTTTCTCCCAAGGTATATATTTAAATATAATTTACTTAGTTTAAATTCTTATCTATATTTTTATATTTTCCTTTCATTTTTCTAATAAGTTTTTTTTTGTAGAGGCAATGTACTAGGCAAACTTCTAGTGGTCCAATAATTATGAGACAACCAACCCAACAACAAGCTCAACAAAAATCCCAACCAACTTGATAAAGTTCAAGATGTGATAAGGCAAAACATCTAGAGATAAGTTTTAATTATTTAAAGGTTTAAATACTTTCCTCTTTTTCTTGTATGATGTTAATTATAAAAACAAATTTTTTTTCAAAGGTCTATGGCACAACAATATTTTATCTGGGAGATGGATAGAGCTGATGCAAGTTCTACTTCTACATAGACTCCTATTCCACCACCACCTAGATCGCCACTCATATCTTTTTTTCCTCTGACACCTAGAAGAGGTTCCCTTCTAAAAATAGCACCAAATTTTTTCTTTGAATCTACTATAGTGGTTTTTTCTTTCTCTACCTCTTGTTTTTCTTATTCTATGGGAAAGATAGTGGTAGCTACTGAAGAAGAACTTGTGCTTATTTACCATATTAATCAACAAATATTTGACAACAAACCCTATTATGTTCATGAGGATGTCTATCATTTATAGAAATTACAATCATGTAATTTCAAAGCAAATTATGACTTAGTATAGGTTGGACTTCCACCATCTTAACATCCAATTCCTAAGGATGCTCTGGATGCTGTAAAAAATCTAGAGCAACTCTTAGGAGAGTTGGAAAGTGCAACATGTTATACTCACCATCTAGATACTTGTGCATGTTTCTTTCAAATTGATAATGATCTATTTTAGGTAATATATATATATATTCTCACTTTTCTCTCTTCTCTCATTTTTTTCTTTGTTTGTTAATTTGTTCATAACTCATAATTTAAATTTTGTTTCTATAGAGAAAGGAGAAGGAATGTCAAAAGGAAATGGATAATTGATCAATATAGATTGATATGTTGAAAACTCAACTTCAAAGAAAAGAGAAATCAGTACATACATCAAGATGTGCAATCAAATATATCAAACAGTTATGTAATGGACTAGATAGATGTAAAGTAGTGCTTAGCAAAGCAACGACTACTACTGAAGAAAGAGAATCGCAATTGAAGATAGTTATAGATCTTCTTGAATCATTCAATCATAAAAAATAATTGTAGTTGCCTTTTCTTTATTTTCCCATTCTACTTATTTTTCCTATACATCATTTTTTATATCTTATTTAGATGTACTTCCTCTCATTCCTCTTGATTACCAAATAATAAAATAAAATAATATTTTTCTCCATATTGTTATTTTTCCTAAATGTACTTGTGTTCTATGATAATAATAATAATAAAATAAGGTTTTCTTTCCACTTTGGTTCCTGAATCATGGTTTGTTCTAATACCAAATGTGACATCCCATTCTCGGATGTCATTTTCATGGACAATATACCGAAAAATATTATAAATACTTAAATAATGAATTAATTGGAAAATGAATATTTGGTACTAAAGAATTAGGCAAGGAAAATAAAAAATTATATTAATGGAAGAGAGTACTGTAACATCCTTTTGGGTTATATTCCTATGCCACTTAAGCCTTAGAGGCAATCCGACACTACCACCATGGTTAGGCTATCCTACCAAAGGGATGATTGGTCCTTTTTTGTCTTGCTTCACCTAGCTTCCATTACTTGCCTCTCCATGCTATGCAACTCCATGCACAACATGACCTTTAACACTAGCCTTAAATGGCATACGTGAAACCCTTTCTCAAGGGATACATGAATAGTTATAGCTCCTCATAAAGAGGTGTTCCTTCATTAGAAGGTTAATTACATTGTTTACAATTGTTTCCACCCTAACAAGGGATGGGATGTTAAAATTAAGGACAAAAACCCAAAAGAAACTACCTAAGAATTCTGACACATCAAACCAGAACATTGAACAACAACATGAAATCGATAGTGAGGTGAGACATGGGAAGCATAGATGGATGAAAGATAGTGGAATAAAGTTCCTAATTAAGGTTACATGAAGTCCCTTGTGAATTTTATGGTTAAATGACTTGATAGTATCCATCATCAGTCGAAACCAAAACCAACCATGTTTAGTGACTTTGCATCATCATTCTAAGACCAATCCATCCTCCTAAGATACAATAGTGCTCCCATAGAACAACCACTATCTCTTATTAGATAAGAAAAGAGAAGAAGGAAGTAAGGAAGGGCCTTAGTTAGAGGGGACCTTTAGGCATGGGTAACATGTCTTTCTAATCCCATAACTAGTGCTTGTAGCCTATTTATTATGTCTGTGTGCTTTAAATTCTCATCTTTTGGTTTTTTTTTTATTTGAAATGGAAATCACCCCATTCAAAGACACATGTTTTTATTTTGTCTAAGGTATTTCCTTGAATTTCCATCATTTTGATTTTTGATTTTTTTTTCCTTTAAATGAGAACCACACCATGCAAAGACTTATTCAACTTCCTTTTATTGGTCAACACGAAATAGTGAGAAATCCATGAAAACACACATGCACTGAAGAAAATAGAAAGGCACAAAGAATATCGAATCCCCTTAAAGTCACACCATGTTCAAACCTTTCAATCCTTTCCCATTCCAAAAACTACCAAAGTTATAAATTCATTAAAGTTTCATTAATGAAAAAGGGACTACATGTTTCTAGAACAAGGAAAACCATAGAGTTTATGGATGGGTGGATGTTGTGGACTCACTACCTATTGCGTAAGAAAGAAACCATGTCCTAATCATTTGTAACAAAATTCAAAGCCAAAATCTAGACACCAACAATCAAATAACAAAATACTATATACCACCATGAAACAACACATTGCCATTGTATTTGGTACTTATTAACAAAAGGTTAGAAAATCACAACAAAATAAAATAAAATAAAATATAAAAGAAAGTGTAAAATATTCAAGAAATAGAAAATGTATTAATGATGATGTAAAACAAAAATTAGAAAATATTAATAACATGAAAATAAGAAGATGTAAAATAATTTGTAAAACAAAAAATATGTAAAACAAAATGTTTAAAAAACTAAGAAGCTACTTAGATGGTTAGCATGAATGGGCATCTTGCCCATGTTTGCTGAAAGGAGGAGATCTAAAATATGAAGGGTGGTTGTCCATCTGATGAGGCATTTGTTGTATTAGCTGGCTAATGCTTATCAAAAGGTTTGATTTATTGGATGTTGACCAACTATTTCCTTTTTGGGCTCTTAGGTTTGTAGATCATCATGGCCCCAAAAGAAAAATTTTTATAAATGATGTAAGGTCCTTCTCACAATGTTTGGAACTTAGTTCATTGAGGTACATGTATAGGGTTTCAATAGAGAAACTTATCTCCTAGTTGAAATTTGATTTTTCTAATTTTAAGGTCATGGCACTTTTTTTTGTAGGCCTTGTGCAACTCCTTAGATGATAGGGCCACCAATCAATTTTCATATAGCAAGTTGAGATTTATTATTCTTTCTTTTTATGCTACACTCAAGTCAAGGTCAAGGTCATAGGATGTTGAAAGTGTACAGAGCTAAGATTGAATAGGAAGTATTGGTAACTTTACATACACAAGCTCATAGGGATAATAGCTTTTAGGAAGTTTCCATGTTGAGTGGTAGGCCAAAAGGGCATCGTTAGGTTTTGTAGTCTAGTCTTTCCTATATTTGCTGATAGTTTTTGTTAGAATCCTTCTGATTTCCCTATTCATAACCTTAGCTTGACCATTGGCTTGGGGGTGGTAGGGTGTTATGAGTTTATGTTAAACCCCAAAGCGTTGCATGAGCTTCCAAAAAGTAGTGCCTGCAATGTGAGTTCCATTATCAGAAATTAATGCACATGACATACCAAACATGTTTACAATAGTTTTCTATACAAACTAAGCAATAGTAGAAGATGTATAGTTAATGATGGCTACTATTTTTGTCCATTTCATATAATAGTTAACAACAAATGTGATGTACACTTTTTTATTTGACATGGATGTGATGGGATCCATGAAATCAATGCCCTAGATGTCAAAGGATTCTAGTGGTAAAATCCATTGTTGAGACTCCTCCATTCAAATAGTCATTTCACCATCTTATTGGCATTGTTTGCAAGAGTGGACGTAATGTTGAGAAACCTTAAAGATTGTTAGCCAATAGTACCCTACCATAATAGTTTTAATGGCTATGTGTCTCCTAACATAGTGTCCTCCACAAGGACCTTCATTAGTATCTTGGAGAATGTGTAGTTAATCAACATTAGGGACACACCAATGAACTAGGCCATTATTGCACACCTTGTAGAGATGTCCATTGATCTCCATGAAGTGTTTTATCTAGTGAAGAAACTATTATTTCTTCTAGTGATCCAACCCTTATGGAATCTCTTGGGTGAGAAGATAGATGAGAATGCCACCATACCATTTAGGCTCATTAGGTAATTGTTCAATTATAGCCCCAGAAAACAGGATTTCATCAAGAAACATATCAGATAATGAGTTTTCTTCCTATTTTTTGTCCCATCAAAATTGACACAAGTGATCAATGATCAAATTCTTAATGTCCTTTTGATCTACCATCATAAGATCAAATTCCTACAAGATCACTAACCACCATATGACATAGGGACTCACCATTGGCTTATTTATTAGGAAGTGAATAGCACTATGGTCTATGTGCACAAACACTTTGTATCCAATCACATAATGACTAAAATCCTCTAGAGAAAACACCACTAGCATAAATTCTTTTTCAGTGGCAGTGTAGTTTGGTTATGCACCCATAATGCTTTAGCTAGCATATTGGATGTAGTATGCATTTTTCTTGTCATCCATCTATATAAGCATGGCTCCCAAGGCATAATTTGATGCATCCTTCATGAAATGGAAGGGTTTGGACCAATCAAGTTCTTGTAGAATTGTAGTTTTCATAAGTTTCTCTTTCAGTCGCTAGAGTGCTCTTTCACATTCTGTGGTCTAGACAAATGGAGCATTTCTCATTGTCAACTCCACCAACAACTTTTTGATCTTAGATAAATTCTCTATGAGCCATTGGTAGTAGCTAGTATGTCTAAGGAATGATTAAACATCTTTGAAATTTTTTGGTTGATGGGTTATTCCTTGGATGACCGTTATCTTTTTGGGTTTGACCTCAATTCTCACTTGTGATATTTTATGGCCTAATACAATGCCTTTCTAGAACATTAGGTGAATTTTTTAGCAATTGAGCCACAAGTTGGTTTCAACACATCATTTTAACACTTCCTCAAGGTGGTCTATGGCTTGCTCAAATGTAGCTCCATAAATAGAGAAGTCATCTATGAAGACTTCCACACCACTTCTGATTTGTTGTTGGAAAATGCTCATAACCAAGCATTGGAATGTAGTAGGAGCATTGCTTAGACCAAATGGCATCTTGCGATATGCAAAAGTCCCTCAAGGACTTGTGAATGTTTTTTTGGCCTAGTCCTCTAGTGCAATTTGAATTTGGTTATAGACACTATAACCATCTAGAAAATTATAGTAGTAATGCCTAGAGATTATGTCCAACACCTGATCAACAAATGGCAATGGAAAATGGTCCTTGAATGTTGCCATATTTAGCAAGTCAAAATCAATGCAGACCTACCACTTTCCACCTTTCTTTGGCACAATCACAAGTGGACTAACCCACTCACCATCCATAATAAGATAAATGAACCCTACCTTGAGGAGTTGTTCAATTTTCTCTTTAATGATATTCTTCATTTTTGGATTCAATCGCATTTATCATTGTCTCTTTGGCTTCATGGCTAGATCAATGTAGATGTGATGCTAGCATATTCTAGGATCAATCCCTATAAGTTCAAGATATGACCAAGTAAATGCTACTGACCATTTTTCAACCACATTCAATAGCATCTTTTTCTACTCTGGAGCAAGATTTCCATTGATTATGACTAGCTTCCCATTTTTAAAAAACACATATTCCATTCTAGTTGATAGAATTTTTAGTCCAAGGGACTCTTATTTCAAATTTTTAGGAATTTTCAACTCTCTCCAATAAGTATTATCATTTTCATCATCAAAGAGTTGGTGATGAACTTGCTCTAGTTCATCCATGCCTATGACATATGCACATGTCAAGTTTTTAGTCAGTTCCATGCAAAGTGTGTTGATCTCAAAATCAGTGGTCAGCCACTATGTTCCCTCCTATTTTGTAGCTGCTATGTATAGACACCTTTTAATTTCTACTTCTAGTCCATATTGATTCCATGTAGAAATAGATGCATATTTCATGTCCCATAGTTTCTACACACAATTGAACCATGTATCATTATACGTGATGCATAGAACTTGCTTCTTATTGATCTTTCTAAATGTATTTTCTTTGGATATTTCTAGGAAAAGATATCTAATGCCCATTCTTGCATCAATGATGCTAAGCCATGCCCTTTCCATGATGATTGGAAAATCTCCTTTGTAGTTCTCCACTTTGATCACTAGGAAATTAGTAGGATAAGTTCACCCATAAATAGTAATCATAATGTCTTCTACTAGTTCCAATGGAATAGTGATGGATTGGTCTACTAAATTTAAAATGATATTGCTCTTCTTTAAAGGAGGTAGGTTCCATGTAGTATACATCTCATGAGAGATCAGGTTTTTCACTAGAACCTGAGTCGAGAAGAGATTTGCATGGTTCATTCGTACTGATTTGCAAATAAATTAAAGGACTCCAAGGATTTTCTAACTTCCTAATAAGGCTTCCAACATGGATCCAATTAGATATGATGGAGTAAGCATGATAGTATCGATGTTAGGTGATATTTGGTTTGAAGGGAACTCAAATGTATTTGAGATCGAGGAAGACAAAAGAATAAGGTTGTCAACTACAGATGTAATTGAGGGCTTAGGCAGACTATGTGGAAAAAATAAAATATTTTTCTTTAATCAAGTATCTAAACCACTCAGTTGATCAACCAATTGTATGTTAATGGTCCTGGTAGCATTGTGTTGTTGTGGTTGAGCTAGTAGTTTACCCTGCATACGTGGAGTAGGTTGTACCTATACTATTGGAGGAGGAAGATGTGTAGGAATAGGAGGAAGATAAAGGTAAGAGGTGGTATCCCTCCTTGCATGTCGAGAATGCATTAGATAATTATCATGAGGGTAGCAGTGAAATTGGAAAGTAGAAATGTGACTGGAGGAGTCATGTGGAGACAAGGGTTGTTGAATGTCATACCCATATGGATCAGGTTATTTGTAAAGGTATTTCTACCTTGGTGGTATTAGTGCCCATGACTATGGTTCTTTCCACTATTAATAATACTCATATGATTGTAGTAGAGTTCTACTTGGATAATACTGCTGTTACTGGTGGAATAGCCAAAAACTACCTTGAGGATAAGGTAATCTTCTGGATGTTTACCTTTATGTTAGTCATGGATTCAAAGCATACGCCGTAGACTCCTATAAGTTTGACACTATGGGACAACATCCCTTAGGATGTTCATAGTAGTAGATGTCACATTCACCATCATTATCTGATTTGTGTCCTACAACTTCTTCTATTGCAACAATCTTACCCTTACCTTTTTTATAGGCACTTTCAACTTCTTTGCACCTCCTACACCCACGATCATTACCTTGTTCTTTGGACTTTTCAGCAATTTTTAGGATAGCTTGAAATCTACTATCCATGGAGTCCCATAACTGATCAACTTTGGTCATAAGTTTAGATTAAAATTTTTGGAGCGACATGGTTTTCCTATTCATCAACTCATCAGGTGCAAATTCTTTCTCACTATTACAAAAACAAAACTTCCTCTAGCGAATGGAAGGATCATAGTTATAATCTTCTATATTTTCTCTTTCTCTTAATTCATCTTTCTCTTTAGCTATTTTCTCGATTAGTCTTTGTATCTGATGAGTGCTTAATTTTGATAGTCACCCTTGGGCATAAACACTAAAGGTTCTGCTTGCTTCTGATCAAAGTCCATCTACAATGTGGTGAAGTTGATCCAATTGAGAATAACCATGGGGTAGACATTTGTGCATTAATGAGTAGTATCAACCAATGGTAGCATCCAAGGGTTCATGTGTTCATTATTTCTATCCTTGGATGNATTGTTCATATCTAGCCTCTTGACCCAACTATCCTTCAAGTGCCTTGATGGAATTTACACTACCTCTATAATGTTTATCATACTTTGGATAGTAAGCAAAGGCTCATTGAGGCCTTGATCGTGGTGTCTATGATGCCCACTACTACCCCTTCATTCATGGTGATGTGTCTCTCTTGAATGTTCATGCCCTTAATCTTGCTTTTCCTGATAGTCCCTTCAATCATTTCAAACCCATCATTCATTTTGGTTACCTCCATCATTGTCTCACCTCCTACAGTTGTGAACAAAGCCAAAAGAAGAAGAAGATGATAAAGGTAAAGAGGAAGGATAACTAGCATCATCACAGTACCTACTACCATCTCTTTGGTGATTGTGACCACAATCATGATCTTGTTTCTTGTCAGCATCCTTGCCTTGGCTTACCTCTTTGAAATATTCTTTATTATTGTATCCATTCTCACTAAAACTAGGATTGTGAATAGTGGAATGCAAGTTCTGGTTTTAACCTCCTTCACCAAAGTCAAAGAGAGGAATTTCACTAGATGAAAAACCCCTAGAGAAGGGTTCCACACCATCATTTTGGTACAATAGCAATGGGAAATTGTTAAATCCTTTTCACTTTACAAATTCATGATGTTTCTCTAACTAGCAATCCTAGAGTTGTTGTGCCTCAGTGGGATGACAATCCCTAGAATCTTACACAACATACTCAACATGACATTTCTGAAGACCCAGATGGATAAGTGTTTAGTGAAGCATTGTAGGAACAAATCGATCAACTGGAAACACAATGTTGCCCTCAATGTCATGCCACCATAGTTGTTCATCCTAATGTAGGATGAAGGTGAAATTGGATACATACTCATCAGGATGAGCATATACCATTTGATGTTGCTAAGGCACTAGTTAATGAGCTCCATTAGACTTGGGTAGAGAATCACTCCTGTGAGAAGAAGAAATTTTCAATTAGATGATAAAAACAGAGTGTGCTTTTAAATTTTTGTTGTAGTAATTCCAAAATATGATATGACTCTAAGGTTCATTCCAATGATTTTGAATGATTTTCACTAAATCCTAGATAGTGCATGAAACAACGAAAAGGTCCCTAGTAACAATATCAATGATGAGTGGCAAGGTATCTCTATGCCCAACCATACAAATCACTAAGGCATTCACATGCAATCTAGTTGAATTTTGTGGACCTATAGTTCTTTAGTGTACTAGTTCCTCTAGGAAGTAAAATGGATATTGAGAAAGTTAGTTGTCTTCCCAACTACACTTGTGAAGCTCAAGGGTATGGTTTAATTGTAATTAAGCTACATGATTTTTATCATTTTATGTTTTATGAGTTTAATCATCTTCAACAAGAACGAAAGGTAGAGTAATTTAAGATCTAATTCATTTACTAGCTAGCTAGCCTAACACAAGTACCTATCCCACTTTCTTGAACATATCTTGAACACATATAATGTTGCTAGGCTACCAAGCATTAAGCATTATTGGGTTACCATGCACTATATGTATGCTCGAAGTGGTTGTGCTTGTGTTTATTAACAATTGGAAATTAATTGCTTAATTTAAATGCATTAATGTAAAGTGCATTAGAGGAAAAATTAATCTATTCTCAGTGCTACAAGGATTATCAAAAAGGTTTTTTTTATTCACATCATATTGCTATGCTTTGGTATATCAATGTTCAAACAAAGATCCATACACACTTAGACTCTTGCTATGGGAACTCAGAAAATATTCTAACCCTAGAGAAAAAAAATTGCAAGAGCTTTGCTACTCTGACTAAAAAATTATCAAAAATGAATGTCAAATCATGAGCCCAAGTGCTATATTTATAGGCTAGCATATATCCTATGATATTGGATATTTGACATAGGATACCCATGAAAGATCTACTATTGCATTCCTTTATTACTACTTGTCCACACAATGGGAATACCAATGCCAGCTAGCCTTGATTTTTCCACTATGTAACCATTTGTGAAACTAAACCAGGAAAATATGCTATAGATAATCTAGAAGATAAGATTCTGGTTTGATTTTCTTTCATCCATGCACATATGCATAGTAGGTTCTCCAAATTTTTCTTTACCAAAAACCTCTTCTTGATCACTCTGGCTATGCTAACTGGTCCTAATTTCAATGGTGTTTATAATGTCATGACTAAGAAATGGTGGGCATGGTCATGATTTGGATCAAGAATCATGAATCTACTTGCTAGGAATAAATGAATTAAGTGATTAGGTGGGATAAACATTTGACATTACCAAAGTTCACTAAGAGAGACTTCTAGGCCTTCATGGCCATAAGGATGAGGCAAAATATTGTTTTGTAGTATTACATTTTGAGAGTCAAGTGATCTGGGCAATACATTGAACATAAGAAAGGATTGCATGGGCATTGGTTCAATTACTCATTTTGGTCTTTCTTGAATGATTATAAATTTAGTTTGGAATGGTAAAAATACCAATTTATGTGAATCGAAGAGCTTAGAATAGCATTACTATTTCCATTACCTATTCTTCTTTAATTGATCTCAAAGATTTTTCTATTCTATTTCTCTTCCTTGTTTGAATTCATCATTTTACTTTCTTTTTTCCTTTTCTTTTTCACAAACACACACATATATATTACTAAATAAAGGAATTATATATAGTGAAAAAATTACTAGGATATCTTGACTTCACAATGAATAACCTAATAAAATTTTTACTTTTTGAAAGCTTAGGAATATATCTACAATTTTAAAATATTAAGTACTACAAAAGGTATCTAAAAGCTAAGGTTATATTATGTTCTTTCCAACCTATCAAAAATTGAAATAATTCTCATAGTGCAAATTTGAGTTAATAACTCAAACTTTGTTGTATTTTTAATGCTAAAATTTTAATTAAACCTCTTCATAAATATTATCTTTTAAATAAATCTAGAATCATATCTATTAATGCATAAATTTTGATCACACAACAACACCCACAAAACTCATTTTAAGATACTGTTGCCTAGGGCACCTCTTATATGGGTACAAAAATCTAGGAATAGTCTTAGTTGTAAAGGGTAGCTTGTGCTTTAATTGGTAAAAATATCATTAATAATTTAAAATAACTTTAACAAGAACATGAAATAGATGCTTGAATCAAGAAAATAAAATGACTATTCATTAAATAGCCTCAGTAAATGAAAGATTAAAGTAACTCATAAACTTCAAATACAAACAGAGGATTTGAAGTTTATCACACTAGAGATTAAGGCTCAGTTGCAAAAATAATAGGCAACAAGTTTAAACAAAAGACTTAGCTCAAAATTGAGCACTGAATCTTATTAACAAAATGGATTTCCACTTCTACAAGCTTGTCTCCTATGCCTCTAGAAAGCACACCTCCTCCAACAAGTCTACACCCTCTAGCCTAACTCGTTCACAACTCCATACCGAACTCCTTCCAAAAGCACCACCAAAATACGTTCGTAAAGAATTCAGAGAAAAGATTGTTGGCACTTCCCCTCTCTGGTCAACTGAAAGGAAACTCCCCTTTTGCATTGGTCTGTAAGAAAGGCTTTATCAGTTCTAATTTACCATCACATCTTCTACCCCTTCCCATCCCACTGAACCTACACACAAACAATCAAGAGAGAAAGCCAAACCCCTAAGAATATTAAACATTTATTTTATTTTATTTTAAAGTAAAGTAACTTTAAGATGTTGACATTAATATATATAATATAAACTCTCATAGAAACCAATAACATAACCCCTAAACCCAATGTTTAAGTTGTTAAGGAGTCAAAGTAGGCTTGTTGTCAAATAATTGGTCAAATAGTTGGTCAAAGAGTCAGTTTTTAAAAATTTAAAATAATTATAGATATAATTAAATATACAAAAATTCATGACCAACAAGTTGATTAAATTCATGTCCCCAAAGTTACCCAGAGTAGATATGTCCAAACAATTTGTGGATATATTATGGATAACAAATTGCAGATATACCAACTTGTTTATACTCAATGACAATGCAACATCTTTATACAGAACAAACTTAAAATATTTTCATAAAATAATATCATTGGGTGGAAAAAGCATAACGTAAAAATCTCATACCCAACTACAAAATTGATGTTGATCCTATATGGAGTACAAGTGTAACGTCCTGCTCTCAAGATCAGGTGCAAGGAAAATGGAAAACCCAAATTTTAAAAACATGATAACCTTAACCCGAAGTTTTTGTATTAAATGAAAGTTAAACATTGAAATATAGAAATTGACTTTGCACTTAATTGAAGTGATCCGTGATATGGGTGTTGCCGTTCAATTCAACTGATCGGTGATATCTTAAGTGTTGCCTTTGAACTCAGTGATGTCTTAGGTGTTGCCGTTGAACTCATATCAAAGCTGCGACTTTTCATATTGGCAGTTACATCTATTAAAAATTAAAAATTAAAATTCATCAATGCCTTCCACATAGGGCAGTTAGGTCCACCAAACACCATTTTCTAAAGTCTAAGGCCCCTTCGTGGCAGAACAAAGACTGAGCGCCTCAGTCACAAAGAGTAGCTGCAAAAATCATGGCGGCTCTAAATGGATGCGGTCTTTTACAAGAAGGTATTAGAAACCACTATTATTTTATTTTACAACCGACCGTCCACGTTATAGACAGCGTGAGCTGAACGCCGGAACACATTAACGTGGACGTTGTCAGAGGAAGATGATGAGAGGCGTCACGTTGGAGAAGTTGGCATTGCAGCAGCCGCGGAAGAGCACATCAGGAGCCACCGAGTAGGACGTCCAGCCGTCCGGCCACAACGTCCTCCTCGAACGGCTGCAGCTCAATGCCCATGCAGACGCCCTCATCAAATAACACCACCGACATGATGCGGCCGCTGGGCACCATTCCCCTGCCCTTCATGCTGCCGCTGAAACTCAGCGCTGCAGCCATGGTCGTTGGTTGCTTCTTCCCCGATGAAAGCTGTTGTGTAGAGGAGCTCTGCAACGTTGAAAGAAAAGTTTCCACGTTCACGGTAAAATGGCTAGCATAGCACCCTGAATCATGGACACCACCGAGCTCATGGCAGTCATCAGCTCCGGATCTGCAGCAATGATCCCTCGCGGACCTTCCAGAAAGCCACCAATGGCAGGAACCAACTCTGCCCACCGCCTGTATTTTCCACGGTGTAACCGATTTGTTAATTGAGATCGGTCAGAGATTTAGAATTATGAATTTAGCGGTCTCTGACAGTAACGTTCACTGTAAAATTTCATGCACTTCTACCTACCAGTTCCTCTGCAGATTCTCTTTGCAAATATAACGGAAAGAAGGAAAATAATGTTCATCTGCAGATTCTCTTTGCAAATATAACGGAAAGAAGGAAAATAATGATATGAGTGGATTACCAAATAAAACGGACTGCTATAATCTGCAATCCTAAGTAACGTTGGATTTTATGTAATGTGAAACTAGACGTTATGTCACTTTTCAAATAAAGGGCAGAGATGGCACATTACATTGAAAGCGGCTTTGTCTCATTTTGTAGCAGGAACCTTGTTAATGGAACTTTTTCTTTTTTTATTAAACCACTTGAAAAGTCAAACCTTGTTAGTAGTGCTTTTTAAAGATGCTTTTCTTTATATTTGTTGACCTTACTTAGCTTTCCATCAAAATAATTTGCATGGGTTAAAACTTATAGGATTCCTAATTGTCATGGGATTAAAAATTATCAATCATGGCCCCATGCTAACATGGAAGATTTGGCATCAACAACATCAAATCACTATAAGATGAGGGATAAATAATCCAATCATTAGCCATCATTCATTATGGTAAAATTTGAAGACTCACAAAATATACCAAATTTTAGAGCAAATATCTCCTAAACCACAATATATATTACAATGAAATTTTAACTTAACGTAGCCACTAATTCTAGCTTTCAAAGAAATTTGAGGTCACTAAAAAATATTGCAAAATGATTGAGATATGATTGAAATAATAAATGCCCCTTAATTCTAATTATTCGACTTCCAAGATTGAGTAAATAATGATGAATGATGTTGATGATTTAATGAATTGATGATGAAATGAAAAAATTCTTATTGAAATTACATTGATAATTCCTTAATACAAATTTCCAAGAGATGGCTTGGATATATATATTCTAATTATTATTACAATAGGTGTAAATCTAAGAAGAAACTTCCAATTATAGCTTACAATCATCATGATAAGTTGCTGAATGCTTCCAACATGGACTTATCTTTGAACTTGCCTAAAATTAGCTTATATATATATATATAAATTGGCCAAGATGATTTTTTAAAAAAATGATGTTAACCAAGCCTGACTACTAGATGAGATAACATGATAACTAAAAATGGAATCACTCATCCCTCCTCTATTTCTCTACCACTTACCCAATTTAGTTTTACCCTCTCGGTCAAGTTTGCCCTTTCTTTATTTGTTCATGGCATTTTTGAGCATTATTTATGCAAGAGATTTATTTTTCAAAAACGTCATGAACAAACAAAGAAAAAGCAAACTTGACTAAGAGGGTAAAACTAAATTGGGTAAGTTGTAGAACAACAGAGAATGGATGAGTGATTCTATTTTTAGTTATTTTGTAACCTCGTCCAGTAGTTGGGTTTGGTTAACGTAATTTTTTTTAAATCATCTCAACCAATATATATATATATATATAAGCTAGTGGAGCAATTTCGCGGTCTATGAGTTGAATTTAATTATTTTTTTTATTTTTTAAGTTATCATCACTATTTGCATTCCAAATAATATATACTAATAATCAAAAATTGGTTAAAATAAAAGTTTATATATTTTGTACATGTTGATGAAGGAATACATGGCACAATTATTGCAACAAACATTATAGAGCTGTATAATAGGATTGAGAAAAAGGAAAAATACAATGATAAGTGTAAAGTCAATATGCCTAATTCTCCAACTAAGCAAAATGATCTTCTTGTGCAATTCTACTTTGGAGATGTTTAGCATTTGAAATTTTTTTGTATCATTGCACATGAAAAGGAGGATGAATCTTTAAATAATCAATGGTCTTGACTCCAGATAATGCAATAAACATTAGACCCATAAGTTCTCTTGTGTAGCAGTTTCATCAGCTATGAGTAGACTTTAATTATTATTTTTATTTTTAAAGTTATCATCACTATTTGTATTCTAAATAGTATATACTGGTAAACATAAATTGGTTAAAATAAAAGTTTAGATATTTCATATATGTTGATGAAGGAATACATTGCATAATTATTACAACAAACATTACAGAGCTATATAATAGGATTGAGTAAAAGGAAAAATACAATGATAAGTGTCAACGTAATATGCCTAATTCTCCAACTGAGAAAAATGAACTTCTTGTGCAATTCTACTTTGAAAATATTTAGCATTTGAAATCTTTTTGTATCTTTGCACATGAAAAAGAGAATTAATCTTTAAAAAATCAATGATCTTGACTCTAGATAATGTAACAAACATTACACCTGTAAGTTCTCGTGTAGCAGTTTCACGGGCTATGAGTTGAATTTAATTATTTTTTTTATTTTTCAAGTTATCATCACTATTTGCATTTCAAATAATATATATTAGTAAACATAAATTGGTTAAAATAAAAGTTTATATATTTTGTATATGTTGATGAAGGAATACATTGCACAATTATTGCAACAAACATTATAGAGTTGTATAATAGGATTGACCAAAAGGAAAAATACAATGATAAGTGTGAAGTCAATATGCCTAATTCTCCAACCAAGCAAAATGAACTTCTTGTGCAATTCTACTTTGGAGATGTTTAGCATCTAAAATTTTTTTGTATCGTTGCACATGAAAAGGAGGATGAATATTTAAAGAATCAATGGTCTTGACTTTAGACAATGCAATAAACATGAGATCCATAAGTTCTCATGTAGGGGTTTCACAAGCTATGAGTATAATTTAAATTTTTTTTAAAGTTATCATCACTATTTACATTCTAAACAATATATACTGGTAAACATAAATTGGTTAAAATAAAAGTTTATATATTTCGTATATGTTGATGAAGGAATACATTGCACAATTATTGAAAGAAACATTATAGAGCTATATAATAAGATTGAGTGAAAGGCAAAATACAATGATAGGTGTGAACTCAATATGCCTAATTCTCCAATTGAGCAAAATGAACTTCTTATGTAATTTTACTTTGGAGATGTTTAACATCTAAAATCTTTCTATATCTTTGCACATGAAAAGGAGGATGAATCTTTAAAGAATCAATGGTCTTGACTCTAGATAATGCAAAAAACATTAGACCTGTAAGTTCTCGTGTAGCGGTTTCACAGGCTATGAGTTGAATTTAATTATTTTTTTTATTTTTTAAGTTATCATCACTATTTGCATTCCAAATAATATATACTAGCAAACATAAATTGGTTAAAATAAAAGTTTATATATTTTGTATATGTTGATGAATAAATACATTGCACAATTATTGCAACAAACATTATAGAGCTGTATAATAGGATTGAGCAAAAGGAAAAATAGAATGATAAGTGTGAACTCAATATGCCTAATTCTTCAACTAAGAAAAATGAACTACTTGTGCAATTCTAATTTGAAGATGTTTAGAATCTCAAATATTTTTATATATTTGCACATAAAACGGAGGATGAATCTTTAAAGAATCATAATCTTGACTCTAGATAATGCAACAAACGTAATTGTCATCACCTTAACCATTGCCATGATCGTAACTATCATTGTAACCATAATCGTCACCATTTATAATAATAAATATTTGTTATTACTATAATCGTAACCATCACCATTTATAATAATAATAAATATTCAATATTACCCACCATTTATAATAATGAATATTCATTATTACCCACGTCAGGCCCTACACGTGATGGAATACAAAGAGATGAATAAGGTGCCCAAGGGTCTAGGGGTGTCAATTGAATAGAGATTTGGGTCCCGTACAGTGACTCTTTAGCTCCCTTGCATGTGGTGCATGCATGTAAAAGAATACAAAGAGACAAATTGGAAGCTCAGGGGTTATGGGACATTAATCAAGTAGAGATTCAACTTCCCTGCACTAATTATTTAGCTCTCATGCATGTGGCGCATGCGCGTGAAGGATTACGAAGAGATCAAAATAAATTGGCACTGCAACATATATTTGTAATGCATATTCATTCATGTAGATATAAAAAATCACATTAAAAATGCATAAATAATGTTATTATTATATCATGGGCTTTTGTATTGACGTTATTATTACAATGCACAAGATATAAATGATGTTAACAGCTCATTCATAATTATTATATTATAATTATTGTGGAATCCAATAAATGTTATGAGATTATTATAATTAGACAAATAATCCATAATTATAATTTGATATATTATGGATTATAAGATTCATTCGAACAGTAAACATTTCATAATAAATAAAGCTAAGATATGATGAAATATTACTCATAATCCATAATGTTAGAGATATTATTTATTCATTCATAATGCTAACCCATAATGATTATATCTCAGTTAGCATTATCCATAAGATATATATAATGAAATGATTCAAAATAACCAACTTTATTTATGATGAAGTGCTTATAATAATTATATATAATCATTTATGTTTATGATTATAAAGATATCATTATATATAACCGAGATTATAAATAATTGAGATAAATATAATCATTGGCTCCCTTGTAGTGACTCTTTGGCTAAGGGAGATTTATAAATAATTGGTTATTTATAATTATGGCAAGACATATGCATCGGTGGAGAGCTCATCGTCATTTTCCTCAACATTAGCTAGGATCATCATAGCATGATCTTGTTGGAGATCTTCCCAAGGTCTAGGCTACCAGAGGTGCAGAAGTTATCATTTTTAAGATTTACCAGGTTAACAACCATATCATCCATTAGATTCCATCAATCAAAGAATATGTACATAAAGAAAAGGCCTCACTACATGCAAGAAAGTAAGAAGAAATTATCAAATTTGAACTCTTTAAGTCCTTCCAATAAGTAGGAAAATTTGTTAAAATTATGAACGAAGTTAGGCTAACATCTCAAATTGGCTAATAATTTTCATGTGCTAGAAAAAACTCTAATGCTTTTGCATTTTATCAAAATGCATATTACAAATGAACAAGCATTCACAATCATAACAACTAAACACATCTACTCCATGGTAATTGTTGAATTTCAAAGCATAGCCATAGAAATGATAAAACCTACACAAAATATACAAAGAGATAAAGAGAATATGAACTTACAAATATTCCTTAACATTGAAAAAGGGTGTAGCAAAAGAAGATTACTTAAGATAGTATTATAAAATTACAATTTTAGAATTCCCTACCACTCCAGAAAGCATTGAAAAAAGAACTGAACCAAACTTTGGAATGTTTTTGCATTGGGAATGCAAATGTATAGGAAAGCATGCTAAGTACTAATGATAGAAGAGATCAACTTGAAGTGAAACTATGAAAATTGCACAAAAGCATCAAAATGTAATGTTCAACACATTACAATTTACTATAAAAAATTAACAAAAAACACACATAAAAAGGCTGGCAGAAAGTTTGTTTCTAGAAAGAGATTCCAATAACCAAAGGCTATTGTTGACATAGAAACTTTAGAAGACCCTTCCCTTTAAGTTGCAACTTCAATTGTAGTCATTACTATCCTTAAATGTCTTTAGCTCTACCCCTCATCTTGCCCCTACCTACAAAATTTTATGCTTAAGACATACATTCAGATAAAGCTACTCAAGAAAAATATTGGCCTAATTCATATATAAATTTTATCAGGAAAAAAGAAACCTAAATGAAGTGATATTTTAGCTATTATAATAAAAATTGTATTATGATTCACACCTCCTCTACCTCCAGCATCCAACCTACCATAGGTGTAGAAGTTTGCATTTCCAGTGCCATCAAGTCGAGTGTTTCGAGCATAGATGAATGTGAGATTTGGATCTTCCAAGAGTAGTTCCCCAGAATAGAGTGAGGTTTTGACATACTCGCTACCATCGACAAGCACTGTGATGGTCGAGAATTCATAGTCAAGGGTGCTAGCAGCAATGGTCATGATCTAGGGCATGAAATTTGAGGTGATGTCAGTGTTATGTATCGAGTTTCCAATCAAGCAAGTGACAAAGAGGTGGTAAAGGACTATAGCGGTGAAGGCATTGATGGTGATGTTGTTGGTGTAGTACTGCTAAGGGTTGTCACCAAGAAAGAAAAAAATCATGTCAATGTCGTCGAATAGAGTGTCATCCATGGCCATAAGAATGTCAAAGTTAAAGTAGCCATAGTCCCACCAAACTTTGTAGATGGCAATCTGTGCAAGCTAGACCATGCCACAGGTAGTGTCATTAGCATAGCCAAGCATGCTGACGTTGACCATGGTGTTGCGAGTGATTATTGATGACGTGTGCATGTTGTGGCCCTCGGTGTTGAGTGAGGATGTAGCAAGGGCCGACTGGCCTACTACCTTATTGCTATCTTAGTTGAAGAAGCACATGCGGATAAGCTTGTTACTGTAGTTGAAGCATGGGGCACCATTGTAGGTGCCTTTCCAATGCTCCAACGGAGCTCCAAAGATAGTGTCATCAAAGCTAGTTCGGTTGGGCTAGGTAGCCTACAATAGCAGTTGTAGACAAAGAGAGAGATAGAATGGAAATGGAATTCTCATTCCCATTCCCATCCCCATTCTACATTTGGTTGCGTTTGGCCTTTTTATGTGTGTAGTAGGAATACAAAAAGCTATGGCTCTTTGGTTCACATTCTACATAACGGAAATACAAAAAGGTATGGCTCTTTAATTCATGTTTTTTTCCATTTCATGGGATCTTACGTGGCGCATGATGTGGAGGGCATTACTTGGAGGGTGACAAATCCACTCCTCCCTCCCCTTTATTCTATGAGACGAGTTGGCCTCTTAGCCAAAATTAATATTTAATTAATTATCTTGCATTTAAAAAACAATATAAACCTACCCTCTAATCAACAAGAACTTAAGTTAGTGCATCTATTAATTCAAAAAAAAATTATTAACTCTATGTTATTTAATAATACTAATAGTAATAATAACTAAATAGTAACAAAGAAAAAAAGGTTTTGAGAAAAAGAAAAAAACATCTTAAACATACCCCCATCATTAGCCAAGAGAAGAATAAGGAACGCATGAGCATAGAACCTTATAGAAAATATATTTGTCATGGCCTCATGCTAAGCATGAGAATGTTGAAGTCAACATTTAGCCCCTAAAACTTAGGTTACATGCAAATGAAAATGTATCAAACTAATAGAAATATTATGATGCCAAAACTTTCAAAATATGAAGAAAATATGTAAAACATAGAAAGCCAAAATGATCATGGAATCATGACATGTATTAAAAATTTGTAAAAGAGTAAAGAAGACTATAATGTTCATTAATGATTAAAATAATAATATAATCAAAAATACGTAGTTAACGGTCATCCTTCACACCACCTCATAAGGTCTTTTAAGATTTAATTTATGCTATATAAACTTTATGAATTATAATTTATAATTAATATTTCAATTCCAGTCATTTTAAAATAAATCCATTTGCATAGAGGATACATTTATGAATAGGACTTATACCAAAATTCATGAAGAGGAAATGCTTCCTTTAGGTCATGGCTATTCATAACTTTTATATTTTTTTTTAAATGGAGAAAATAAATAGGAAAAATAGATTTTTTTTTCAGTTTTAAAGGGATACAAGAGGAAAGGAAAATGGGTATGGGAATTGGAAAAATTATATCTATTTTTGGAATGGTAAGGGGAAGGGTAGGGTAAGGATCATTGTTTGACCCCATCACAATTAAGATATTATTACACTACTAATGAACATGATCCTCTTTTCTTCTCCTCCTTTTTTTGAAGAGGAAATTTTGTCCATGATGTAATTCATTCTTAAAGTAGGAATTCAAACACAAGTTTGGCTAATTAGCTACACTGCCAATGAACAAGACCCTTTTAGAAATTTTCCTATAGTGTAGTTCAACCCTTGTGCATGTTCCTTTAAATCTAAGCCATGTGGAATCATAGTATATTTCCTAGGTGGCTAATGGTTCTCAAGTGGAGAGGAACTTTCTTCGTCCTATTGTTCATGGAATAGCCATGGGTCATCTTACTTAAAAGGTAGTGCTTGGAAAAAAATTAAGGGATTTTTTTAATAAGATCACTTGGTGATTATGATTAGCCATTCTTCAACTTTAGATGTCCTACATTCACATGACCATGATAATAACATGATAATTTAGCATAAATCCCATCCTCTATAATTTATCATGGCTATTGAAATCATTATTTTTGAAATAAAGTGGAAAGAATACTAGAATTAGTTAAATATATTATATAATGGAGTGTTATATAAAAATTTAATATGATATAACTTAGAAAATATAAAATGTATATATATTATGCTTAATCTTCAAATGATGTTATGGTGATCCAAATCCTAGCCACTCCAAAGATAATATGATTATTAAGATCATGTCAAAAATGCACATAGATCTAATCATGATGGTGAGCATAAAAACAATAAAAAAACCAAAAATGCATAGAAAATGACTATGATAAAGCAACTATATACATATGAAATTTATTAAAAATAAAAATAAAGCATGCAATTAAGGATCTACTAGGTGTCCATAGGGGAACTAGAATAGAAATATTTTAAGTGAAATTGATTAAAATTTATATAAAGTTTATTTACTTGCAAATTTGTAACTTTGTAAAGATTAGTGTTGATGACATCTATGACTTGATATAAAACAAAAAGCATAAGAGAGTTTATTTTATGAACTATTTGAACAAGATGCTTTATCCCTCTTAAGAAGAAGATGCTAAGTATTATTAACTAGTGAACTCATATACAAGTGTTGTGAGAAGAACATAATGAAATATCTGTTATTTCTCATAGTAATAATAACACCATTATTCCAAAAAATCTTAAGACTCATTACCAAAATGGATTCTACTCATAGGAATGAATCTCCACCACATGGGAACAAATCCAATAGGCAACAGGAAAGGACACAAAGGAGTACCAATGAGAGTCCTTAATAGTTGAAAGTCATATATGCTCATCCAGATCCCTATTATGTGGACTTTAGCTTCATTCATTACCAGGATGAGCATTTATATTTGAGAGATATGAATGGTAGCATTATTTCACCTCTTGATTGATCCATTCCCACCATATTCATGGTCCAACTCATGAGATTGGGTATTGAAGCAACATGACCTAAGTATAAAATCATAGATCAAATCTCTAGGACCTCTCATCCTATAGAAGTGTAGCTCTAGAAAGAAAAATGCATGGAGGCATACTATGAAGCCTCCAAAGGCAAACAAATCTCACCACCCTTATTCCTATAGTTGCATAATTAGGTTAAGGATTTTTTTCTTGGTACTCTCAATACATGGATTCTCCTCCTTTCTTTTAGGAGGATATCATTTACCAATAGTTGTAGTGAATCTCAGTAAAGGAAATACATAGTCCAAAGGCCAAGGAACCTAAAAAGACATGTCTTATAGTTGTTCATCTAAGGATAGGAAGTATGATAATGAGAAGGATAAAGATAAAAATAAATATGAGGATAAGGATCAAAAGAGAAGCAATAGAAGGCACTATTATCTTAGTCATTCACTTTCATCATATTTCTTCTCATCAAATTCTCATAGGAGGATCCACAAAAAATATAGAGATAGGAAGATTGAAATCAAGATGGAGATAATAGGAGGTTCCATTATGATAATAGAAACCAAGATGGAGGTCAACACAAAGAGGTAAAAGAGCATCTCCAAGAAAGGAGGCACACCAAAATTTGTCATAGAAGGCATGATCATAATAGAGGTCATTGTTGACATAATGATAATGATGAATTATTATTGGTCACTAGAAACATGTTGAATGTTTCAAAAGCAGATAGGTTCCCTACTAGGCATAGAAATAATAGTAGGATTAAAAGGCTAAATATGAACAGCCTCTATAAATTTAAAGGGGGACATAATGAAAATCACCAAAATCATCTACAAGTTTTTCATAATCTCTACAACTTATAGAACATTGAAAAAAAATGTAGAAGTTAAAATTATTCTTAAGGAGTCTTATCAAAAAAGAAAAAGGCTGGTACTATCCATCTAGAGATGGGGTAGAATGTTGGAATTGTTTAACGATAAGTACCAAATGTACTCCAGAGTGTCGAATTTGAGGAAATAGATTTAAGGATGGAAGCAAGGAAATCATGAGTCCTTGGATGTAGCCCTAGGTAGGTACTACTCTCTTTTACACTAATGCCTAGCCCATGAATTCTCTATAAGGGAGCAACTTATTACATCATAGATCTACTTCAAAACAAAATAAGGAAAGCTCTTAGGGTCTATGCCCAAGGGAGACTTTCTAAAATGCAAGTCACTTAGATCCAAAGGATGATCAAACTAATAGTAAAATAATATGGAGAATTTTAAAAATGTGAAAGTATAGAGGAATACAATAGAAACCCCTCCATTCAGAAGAGGGAGGTACATTTATGTGATTCAAAGGAGGAGTGATTGCTAAATGAAGTTGTGTAGAGAAAGGCCTTGCCAATATAGCAATCCATAACTAAAATATTGGCTAAGGTAGACAAAATATATTACTCCTTAGATAGGAAATTTCAAACTTCTCCTAAGATTGTAGAGGAGAATATAGAGCAAGGAGTAGTGACTAAGATAGAAGAAGAAGGAAAGATACAAAAGGGAATTATAATCAATAGAAAGATGCGGTTGTAGCACTTGATGATGTTGTAGATCTAGAAATAGATTATTATGAATGTGATCTCTACTATTATTAACATCCCAAGGTATGTTGTCTTATTTAGTTTAATCTATAAGAATATGGCGGTATATGTCTTAATTCTAAATTTTACAAAGTGGTAGCCACCTAGGAGATTTCCTTACATACATGATAATTATTATTTAGTAGTTTGACAAAATTTAATATTATCCAAGAAAAGCACCATCTCCACCTTAAAAATAATATCACCAATGGTGAAACCCACAATCTTAGGGATGACACCACCATGACACTAGTATCCTTATTGGTAGTTGGATTCCTATGAATATTATATCTAGTAGCATGTATCTCCTCTTGGCTTTACTAGCCACATTCCTTTTACTCACTACTATTATCCTCTAGAATATTATTGAATCCATACTTCATGACCTAACTCATCCTCTAGTTATCCTCATTAATATACCTCACCTAACCCTGCATCATCTAATACTACTCCTTTGCCACCTACTCCACCTATGCAAGGAGAAGTTCCACTATAGCCACAAAAAAGAAACACCATGATGCCAATTAACTTACATTCAAATGTCCATATGAGTGGTTCCAAGTTGAAGCCTCAAAAGAGAACTTTCTTTGGAACTAATAGTCTAGAAAAATCCTCATACACACATGTGATTGCTAATCCTACTTCAACTACATCTGAAAATATCCATAAGTCTTATTGAAACAATACTTCCTCTAATGTCCATACTCTCATTCTAACATGTGTGATTACCAATTGAATAAAGGTAGGTAATATTCATAAGAAATTATTTAATCCTAGGAGTCTTATTATCTATTTTTAGAGCATAGAAAATGATCCATGAAAAGCTCTACTAGACTCAGGTTCTGGAGTAAATTTGATCTCACAAGAAATGTATAAGACCTAAAAACTACCTCTACTAAAGAAATGTAACATCATACTGAAGCTTGCAGATTAGTCCATTACTATTCCTTTGGGATTGATGAAGGAAATTATGACCACCATTTATGAGTGGTATTATCTAGCAAATTTCATGGTGATCCATGTGAATAATTGTAAGGGGAACTTTCCTATCATCATGGAAAGTGCTTGGCTTAGTACAATTGATACCAAGTTGGAGATTTAAGATCTTTCATTGAAAATATCCAAGGAAAATGAATTTGGAAAGATGGAGAAGAATTCAACTCTATGTATCACATACAGTGACATAGGATGCTATTGCATGTAAAAGATATGGACCATGAAAATGACATCTAACACAACATATAATGAGTATGTCAAGACATCCAATATTCAATGGTCTATGTATGAAGCAGTAACAAAATAGGAAGGTACATAGTGGCTAACAATAGATATTAGAGAAAACATAGAAATATGCATGGAAATATCAAAAAGCCTCACAGGTGCTTAAATTAATAATATGAATGAAATAGAGTATATCCATATCCATTATTCCCATTCACATATTGAGATGGATTAGAAGGAGTTGGAGATCCCAAATCATTTCAAGCAAGAGCCTCTTGAACTCAAAAAATTATAGGCCAATTTAGAGTATTATTTTCTTGATAATGGTAAGTTGGTAATTATCAATGCCAACCTTGCTCAATAACAATAAAGAAAATTTCTAAAAACGAATGGCCAATAATCTTCAGCTAGTCATAGCATGAACTAACAAGGATAGATCGATGAATATGCCAATATCAAATCTATACAAAATCCTCCATCAAAATGAAACAAAAATCATATATGAGGTTGAATTGAAAGCTTAAGTAAGTTATTAAGGATGAAATTAAATAATTTCTTAAGGTAGGATTCATTTATTCCATTAGGGATAGTGAACGGGTTCCCACTTGTAATTGTATCAAATAAAGAAAGAAAATGGAGTGTCTACCTAAAATATAGGCTATTGAACATGGAAGTCTTCAAAGACCATTTTCCATTACTATTTGTGGACCATGTGCTTAATACTATTGTAATGAATGACTACTATAGCTTTTTAGATGGTTATAGTGGCTATATTCAAATCTAGATAGCAATAGAGGATCATGTCAAAACAACTTTCACAAGTCCCTATGGGACTTTTGCATACAAAACAATGATCTTTAGCCTTTGTAATGCTCTTTTTACTTTCTAATTCTTCATTCTTAGCATTTTTTAGCAAAAAATTGGTAGTGGTGTGGAGGTCTTTATAAATGACTTCTCCACCTATGGCACCAAATTCAAGCAAGCCTTGAACTATCTGGAGCAAGTGTTGAAACATTATGTGGAAAAAAACTTAAGGTTTAATTAGTGGAAAAGCCATTTGATGATCCAAGAAGGCATTTTCTTAAAATATAGATATTTAGAGAAAGATATGAAGGTGGACTTGGAGAAAGTATAGGTCATCCAAGAAATTACCAAAAAACCTAAAATAGTAAAAGATGTACAATCATTCCTTGGACATACTAGTTACTAAATACATTTAATAAAAAATTCTTTAAAAATTGTCAAACCAGTAGTAGAACTAACAATTACCATGGAATTTGAATAAGTATGTAGAAGAATGCATCGTTCAAGTAACTCATGGAATGTGAATAAGCATTCGAATAGTTAAAGTAGAAGCTAGTAGAAACTCTAATTTTATGTGCTATAGATTGATCTAGCCCATTTCATATAATGATATATGAATAAAATTATGTGTTGGAGGTAGTGCTTACATAATTGGATAATCAAAAACATCCATATTACATCCATTGTACAAGAAAAAGCATTGTAGGTGCACAATTAAATTATTGTAGCATTCAGAAGAAGCTCATGGTGGTGGTATAATTCCTGAAAATGTTCAAGCACACTATGTGCTTGGATGCAAAATCTTTGTATATAGATCATAGTGCTATCCCTTTGCTAATGAATAAGATATCGGTAAGGCCCCCTGTCATATGGTGATTGGTGTTTTTATAAGAGTTTGATCTTACGATGATGGATAGGAAGGAAACTAAGAATGTGGTTGCTAATCACTTGTCTTGGTTATGATGGGGTGGAAAAGAGGATGAGGAGCCCTTATCTAATTATTTTCTAGATAAAATCCTCTTTTCAAAATCCGTTGATGTTCAAGATCCTAAGAAAAATAATTGGTATAATGATTTCCTCTTCTATCTTCTCACTTAGGAGACTTCAAAAGGATGAGATAGGAAGAAGAAACAACATTTTCTTTACCAAGTCAATCACTATATGGAAAGAAAGGTAACCTTTATAAGATTTTCATAGATGACTTGTGCAATGATGCATGCCTAATGCTAATCAACTACAAATCCCCCAAGATGCTCATGAAGGTTCTTGCATGGACCATTATGTAGGTAGAAGGATGTCTATAAAGATCCTCATGGTAGAATACTTCTAGCCAATGATCTTTAAGGATGTCCATCTTTTTTCTTGTTCATGTGAGCATTGCCAATGAGATGGAGGAATAATGATCCTAATAAAAGGACCTTAGTAATGGATCCAATCATTGAAGCTCTTTGACCTCTAGGGCATTGACTTCATAAGATCCATCACTCCCATGTTCAATGGGAAGGTGTACATCATTATTATTGTTAACTACTGCACCAAGTGGGCTATAGCTATACCTATCACTGATTATTCATCTTCCATTGTAGCATGATTTTTTTAGCAAAATATGATAAATAGGTTTGCTGTGCCAAGTGTACTTATTTTTGACAATGGGAATAATTTCATAAGAACTACCTTTTTGAATCAATGAAATGCTTGGGGATGAAACATAAATTGACAACCCCTTATCATCTTAAAGCTAATGATCAAGTTGAAGTTTCTAATAGGGAGATAACTAGGATCCTAACAAGAATCATCAGTTGATATAAAAAGGACTAGAGTACAAAACTCAACAATGCTCATTGGTCATATTGATTAATTTGGAAACTTCATATAGGTTACTCTCTTTATTAGTTATTACATGAAAAACTACCAACACTTCTAATTGAAGTAGAGCTTCGTATGCTCTCAAATGCCTATGAGCTTGGCCTTGACCTTAGTTTAGTATAGAAAGAGCACTTAATGATACTAAATATAATGAATAAGAAGTGACATGTAGCCCTGACATTAATTGAAGTGGACAAGGTACATACTAAACAATGTTATATGCATGAATACAAAAAGTGTTGACCTTTTGGTATGTAAAAACCTTAAGTAAAATGGAGAATATAGAGTGTTTTTCATGGATGATGATTTTATAGGGCATGAACAAGAACTCAAGGAAAAGAGATCTACATGGGCAAGATGATAGCATGAATTAAAATTGAAGTCTACTAGTCAAATGAAGATGCTTCAAGATTTTCCAAGAAGAAAAATTGGCAAGAGAATGCCTCAAAATTCAATGTTTAAAAGTTGAGGAAATGTCTTGAAAAATAGTAAACATCTATCTCCAATAGTAGAAGTCTCACTGTACATGCCCCACCTACTAGATAGGCATCTCACTTGAATTAAGGTTAATCTCACATAGATATCCCAACTTCAAAGTAGATGTCTACACTAGTCATTTTGTAGCCATTACATGAATTCTAAGGAGTTTTTGAAAAATTTAAGATCATAAGATGATGTTAAAGTCTCAGAAATTGTACAAGTACTATTCACACAAAGATTTATCATTACCTATTCCATGTAATTCTATTTTTCCTTCTCATTGTAACATCATTTTCTTAATTTTAATTTGTACTAAGCTTCAAGTACAAGGACTGGTAAATTTAGTTACATTTTTTTCTTGTTCTTTTTCTTTCTTTATTGTAGCCCTATAGGGTTGATGTGCTTCTTGTAAGAAGGCATCCATATTGAGCTTATCCAGATCTTTTGGGATTAAGTGATTTTGCAATAGCAAAATACTTTAGAGTAGGGCTCAATCTTTTAAAGGTTATGAAATCCTTAAAATGAAATTCTAAGCTTGTTGGTACCTTGTACGGTTGAGTGATTTCATAGTGATGAAACACTCCAAAGTGAAGCTCAGAGCTTGTACAAGGTGTGGTGCCCTTCAAACCATATTTTTTTGATGAAACAAAGTCCAAAGGTTTGCATAGATTCTATCCTCCATGTGTGAATATACCCAAGTTGGGGAACTTCATAAAATTTGGTGTGTTCATGTGGCTGGTGCAATTTTAATTAGGGAACTTATTCAACCCTGCTTCTAATTTCATAATCCTCAAGTGGTATTAGAGCTCGGTAATCCTAATTTCTAGCATAATAACTTAAAAAGTGAATGGTGGAAGGAGGATAATACATCAAGTCATCAATGTTACATGGGATTACATTTACATGTTGGAATAATCAAATAAAAAAATCTTTAAGTATGTGAGATTCATACTTTTGGTATTCATCTTGGATGAATGCACTCAACTCATTAGCAACATTTTGTGCAACAAAGGTAAAGCTAGAGGTAAGAAATCTAAGATTTCAAATTTTGATACCATTTCTATGGAATATTATATATGTGGTAGAAGAGGACATATGGCCTATGAGTATTCCAATACTTACAGGTTACAAGGAAAAGAGTATAGTGAAGAAAGATGAAGAAGTAGCATCTATACATGTTGGGATGATGAAGAGAAAATAACTCAAGATAAGAATTAAAAAAAAAATCTATACAAGCTAGGATGATGGAAAACAAAGGAAGAGTTAGATAATAGTACAAAGAACTCACATCTCATCTACATGGCTCTTATTGATGATGATAATTGTACAATTGAAGATGATGAACAAGTAAGTGAAATTGATGAGGAAAGATATGATCTTTTGTGAAATGAATTGCTGCCCTTCCAAAATCATTGTATAAAGCTAAGAAAATTTTGTAAAAGAAAAAGATCAAGATTTATCTCTACTTAATGCAAAATATTTAGATCTCTTACAAGGAAACTCAATCCTAAGGATTAGAATAAAAAACTAATCTTATTTTGTGAGAAGATGGAAAAGGAACTTGTAGATACCAAATTGGTGAATGAAAGGATTTTCAAAGAAAAATAATCCCTTTGCATCATTCTAGGACAAGGAAGAAGTCCACTGATAAAAGCATCTACACAAACTTCATTCCAACAAAAGAATTCTCCAAAGATTGAAGTGTTAATAGGCACTACATTCCAACCAAAAGCATCTTCAAGGTTTAATCAATTCAACCACAATAGAAATGTTAGATGTTATTATTGTAATATATTTTGGCATAAGAAATGTGATTGCAATTTAAAATATTATCACAGGAGCACCTAGTCATATCATAAGACTCCTTGGTCTTACCTAAATGCACTTAGAAAGGAAATCTTGCAAGGACAAGAAATGGATGACAAATAAAAAGTGTAAAGAGAATTAAAAGGTGTGGAGAATCAAGAGAAGGAACTCTCAACAATTTTATAAAAGGGAGAAAGAAATAAGAAATAAGTGAAATTGGTATAAAATGAGAAACTTCAAAAGAAGAACCTTAGTTCTAAACTCCTTAAACATCTTGATCTCCATCAACAAGCAAGGTAAGCAATGATAAGTATAGTTATAATCATTATTTCTTGACTTGATGGGATTATACTTTATTAGTTTATTTTTATGGTTGAATGGAAGCTATTGTAAGTCTTTGGAAATCCAAGAAAAATTTCCACTTGATCTTGCAAATAGTCATACTATAATATGTTCTAATGACATGTTTGTGCTACTTTTAAAGTTTTTATTGATAAATCATGTTCTGGATTATTAAATAAAATGTATTAATTTCAAGTGGGTTAAGGCCCTTGATTGTAATTCATGGACCAAATTTTTTTTTGAACATATATTTTTATTCAAACATATAGGTCTTATGTTCTATACTCTTAATTAAGATATGATATGGCATTGTTTCTTTCTTGTGAAATCATAAAGTGAAATTGTTTTTAAATGTTTTTCATGCATACTAATAATAGAATTTGAATTAGTACCTTTAATTCATGTATCTTTTGAGAAAAGTAAAATTTCAAAAAGAATTCCTTGAGCATATGAATTATTTGCAATCTTTATCATAAGGTACTACTAATGGAATGAAAGGCCTTGCTTTCAAAAGTCTTAAAACTTGATCTTAATATAGTAAAGAGAGGCATGATTGGATAATCAAGCCAGAAAAAATTTGTTATGATTTATGCCTACTAACTTTCTCTAGTATTTTTTTGTCTTTTTAAACTTTGTTAGATAATTCAATATTCTTGAATAAGCATGATTATGATTAATTAGTGGAGATCTTAAAAGTGTTAAAAAAAAGATAAACACATATGTAAGGGGAGCATGTACCTCATGAATTATTTTGAAGCATCAATATAGGGGGATTTCATGAAGCTTTCTCCAAGAAATAATACTTAGGCAAGCAAAAAACGGTATATCCATATGATACAAACTTAAAGATAAAAGAGCAAGATATTTTTGATTTAATTCTTAAATTTATTTTACCTA
The DNA here is from genome assembly GCA_015680685.1 of Gnetum montanum. NCBI lineage: Eukaryota > Viridiplantae > Streptophyta > Gnetopsida > Gnetales > Gnetaceae > Gnetum > Gnetum montanum. Next base: position 366,774 of record MNCI01007747.1, on the reverse strand, counting down.
AAAGTAATCATCAACTGTGTAAGATTATGGAATTCATTTGAATATATCTCTATGCTAGTGCTACATTTTTTATATATTGAGAGTATAGTATTTTGAGTACCTAAGTCCCTTGTTGATATGAGCTCAATAGTTCCTATCTAGGAGATCTCAAGCCTATCAAAGCAAGAAAAAGTACTTACTTTTCTATTCTATAACAAAACATCTTAAGGGAATTTGAACAATGAATTGATGAGAAATTTTAAGATTTCTTAAAATATATGTGGGCAAAGTGAACATCTTAATTAGAAATTGATTTGTGTGATCTCTTGATCTAGTTTTGAAATTTGATCTATTTTTAAAAGTTAGGTTTGTATGTATTTATTTTTCTTCACATGAACCTACTATGTCCATTGTTTGATTATGAAAATGATATGAATACTATATCTAATGAGGTTGATGTTATCCTTAACAATCTTTTGATCTTTCTTATTTTTAATATTTTTTTATAAGTCTCAAATCAATTTTTGATGATGTCTAGAAAAGAAAAGAATTTTATGTCTCCTCAATGTGATATGTTATTATGATATACTGAGGTGACTTGTGATATGATCTCGATGTGATATGTAATTGTGTTATAATGAGGTGACTTGTGATATGATCTGAATGCGATATGTGATTGTGTTATAATGAGGTAACTTGTAAAATGATTATGGGTAGCATGGGTATTAAAAAATAATTTTGACCTTATGGATATATTTGAATATTTCTAATCTTACGGTGGTATTAATGTCTATCTTTATAGCTTAGAGTTAAGATATTCAATATTTGTTGCATAGCTCTTGAACATAAATGTGCTTATTCAAAATTCACAAGTTTCTTAATGCTTAATGAATTTTGTGTTGTATTAAGGATGCATTTTTGCATACTCTTTCATCTTTCACCATCCTTATCTCAATTGATCTTTAGAATATACTAAGTAATTTTCTTAGGTTTTGGACATTACCAAAAAGGGTAAGGTTGGTGACCTTTTGGTATGTCAAAATCTTAAGAAAATGGAGAATATAGAGTGTTTTTTGTGGATGGTGATTTGTAGGAAATGAACAAGAACTTAAGGAAACAAGATCTACAAGGGCATGACGAGAGCATGGATGAAAAATGAACTCTAAAAGTCAAATTAAGATGCTCCAAGGTCTACCAAGAAGGAAAATTAACAAGAGAAAGCCTAAAAAGTCAAAGTTTAAAGTTTGAGAAGATATCCTTAAAAAATAGCAAACATCTATCTCCAATAGTAGACACCTCACCTACATTAAGATCAATCTTCGTTAGATGTCCCAACTTCAAAGTAGACATCTACACTAGCCATTTGGTAGCCATTGCATGAATTCGATGGAGTTTTTAGAAACTCCAAGGCTATAAGATGTTAAAATCTTAGAAATTGTGAAAGTACTATTCACACAAAGATCTATCATTGTCTATTCTATGCAAGTCTATTCTTACTCCTCATTGTAACATCATTTGCTTGATTGTAGTTTGTACTAAGTTTCAATTACAACGATCTATAAATTTAGTTACATCCTTTCCTTATTCTTTTCTTTTACTCTTTTAGCCTTGCGGGTTTATGTCCTTCTTAAGAGAAGGTATTCATATTAAGCTTATTGGGATCCTATAGGATTGAGTGATTTTATCATGTCAAATCACTCTAGAATAGAGCTTGGTTTTGTAAAGGTTGTGGGATCCTTGAAACCAAATTTTGATCTTGTTGGAACCTTGCATAGTTGAGTGGTTTCAAAGTGATGAAGTACTTTAGAGAAGAGTTCAGAGCTTTTATAGGATGTGGTGCCCTTCAAACCACATTTTTTTTTAAGAAAGAAAGTTTGGAGGTGTGCATGGATTCTACTCTTCACGTGTGGATGTACCCAAGGTAGGGAACCATAGAAAATTTCATGTGCTCATGTGGCTAGGGATATTTTAATTGGAAAATATATTCAACCATCTTTCTAAGTTCTTCATCTTCAAAAAGCTCAATTCTATCCCCATGCATGCACCACAATGTACTAAGTTTTAGATACTATGGGAAGGACATTACATCATTTATGCAACTTTTACTTCTAGTGCCATGATCATTTACCATTCATCAATCCATGAAAAATATCTATTAGTCAACATTAAATTAGTAATGAAATTCCTAAAACCTTGAGTAACAACCAATACTAACACATTAGAGTAAGAGCAAGCACATTCTATTTTTTAGATTACCTCCTCGCAACTTAGTCATGGGGGAGATGGTCATCCATAATTTTCAACCTTTTTACACTCTTATTCATATATTCTTTTCTTGAATATTTTATGAATTATTTTATATATTTTCCTTTTTCTTTGATTATTATTTTCATTATTTTATCTATTTTTATAGGAAATTTGATTTTGTCATTAATGTTGCTAATACTAAGAGTTGAAAATACAACCATTACTATCATGATTGATTTACTAAAGGGTCTAATTTCATCTTTGAATTATATTCTCTATTAATAAATTGTGAATTTTCTAATGATATTAGGTAGTCGATTCATGACATCAATCCCTTCCATTTATTCTAGGGAAGCTCTACATTTTGGAAGTGTGAGGTTCTTCCACATTATAACCAAAAGTAACCAATGACATTTCTACTTAATGAACTCAGAATGGACCTAGAAGGAATGAAAAATAACATCACTTCAAGGGGACTTATTGTATCATTTTCTCAAATTCTTTTTATAGTTTTATGATTTTTCTCCATTGGTATATCATTGCTCCTCTTTTTGACCAAAAATCAAGAATCATTTCTTTGCATGGTATAGTTTTCATAAAAGAATTACAAACACAAGAATTTAAAGCATATCCCTTAGATATAATAATGAGCTACAAGCACTAGGTATGAGGCTAGAAAGACATGTTACTAGGTATCCCTATAACTAAGACCCTACCTACTTGATTCTTTTTTCTTATTCTCTTAGAGTGGTGGTTGTCCTTTGGGAATTTTCATAAACTCTTGATGGTCGAAGGAAAAGGATATGTCAATGCAAAGTAACTACGCATGGAATAGACTTAGTCTCGACTAGGAATGAAATAGTATTGGATCATCTTAATCACAAGTTTCATAAGGATCTCATGTGAGCTAGATGTAGATCACCTAGCCATGCTTTTCTTTCTACCATTACTCTAAACTAATCACAATACCATCCTGCTTCCTCTTATCATAGTCAATTGATGTATTTATTATGATGATCATATAATCCTAAGAAAGTTTTTTATTGGACATAGGTTTTAACTTGAAATTATCATTAATCATCCTTGGTGCCTACAAGCTTCTTGTGATGAGACCATGCAAGGATATTAGAGTCCTAAGCCTTCTTTATGAAGTATCCATTTGCATTCCCTTTAGTCTACCTTAAGTTAAAATTTGTATCCATTCATTGTTTGTATGATCAATTACATCAAAATGCATTTAGCCATCTAGTTTTGATTTACATTGGCATCTTAATTTTGTCTAAATCCACTTGAATCTCTTCTCCTAAGCTAAGCTAACCCTCTTCTATGTTGTTTCTATTATTCTATGTATTTCTAGCTTTCATTAGAATCTTATTTCATCCCAAAACTTATCTAAAATTTCTCCATTTTATAAAGTACAATTTTGCAAAGTATATTTGCATTGATGCATCCTCATTGATGTAGTGGGATGAGTTGATATAGCCCCATCAATGCATCCCCATTGACATAGTGCAAAATTACTATAAATACATGTGAGACTTAGCTTATTTTTCATCATTTTTCTCAATAGCAAGAGGATTTTTTCCCTTTTTGAAAGTCCAATAACCTTCCAAGCATACTCCATTTCCTTTATTTTTGATCCTCATGCTATTGGAGGGAAGCTCTATGTCATGGGGGACAAAAAATTTTGGTTTGTAGTAGAAAATATTTTGAATTTTTTTTAACTCCCTAAAGGTTAATTCATTAAAATAATATTAAATTATTTATCATTATGGATTAAATCTAATAAATAAACTCTAATATCTAGAAAATAATATAATATGACTAGGCAAGATCACAAATAAGCATTAAAATGATCAACTCTTAACACCAAATAATTAGACATAACCCAATCTAACAAGAAATATATCAAAATAACTAAGGGTTATAAAAGTAAAAAGCTAATTATATTATTATGATCATATATGGCATCAAAACAAGGACCATAGGTAGGAGGATCTTCGTAGCCTAGGGGAAAGTGACCTAGAAGAGGAAAGGTCCAACAAGGGAAATAAAAATAGTAGCCCCAAGGGAAAGCTATTGAGGAAACTCATGCCAAAAGGTCCCTTTAGGAGGAACCTAATGTAAAATCTATTCAATAGATTCACAATATAGAAATTTGCCAATCCATGCAAGATGAAGTTCCTAGGCTAAGGTGTAACCTAGAGGGCATCCTCATGGAGATCTTCATAGAAATGATTAGGACCGAGGAGATCCAAAGTTCTATTTTCTAAGAGTTGAACTTTGGATCCTTCTTGGAACTAGCAGTATAGGAGCTTTGCACATAATTACAGGGATCTCCTATGTAGTCCATTCTCTCAAATAGTTGAGAATGGTACATGGGGAATACTTACCTTTCCTAGAACAACCAACAAGGTGACATGTTAGTGAAAATAAAGGACATCACCATCTTTTACTTGGTTGAAGCCACTACAAAGGTCCTTGGTTTGTCAAACAAAAAGATCATACTTGCTAATATTTCCACAAAGGTAGACCCATAAGCTAAGAAAGAGTGAGTTTAGAAATGCTACGTGGTTGATCATAAGGATTATAATGCTCTTGCAAATGCAAAGAAAGTTTACTTTAAAATTATGGCTTATCACCTAAGTTCAAAGGTGAGGCCTAGTAAAGTTATAGCTTTTTATGCTTGAGAATGTGCTAATCTAATAGGAAAGTTTCCAATCGATCATCCCCAACTCATTTTTCTAGAGATTGAGAAATTCTTCAAGAAAAATAGGAATAGAAGGAGGACACTTTTCTTTTCATGTATCATTTTCAAGCTATGCAAAATGCATAGCTTACTACTCTAATGACATGCTCTACCATGGCTCTATCACATCTTTTTAGGAGATGATGAAAGACAAGGTAGCAATTAAGCTACAAGAAAAGAAGAAGCCACCATCGCCGCCACCTAGAGCTCTAGAGACTACACTAGAGATGCTCATAGCTACATAATGATTAAGAAACCTTAGAAAGAAGTAGATGAAAAAACAACAAGGCTCTGTAGGTGGTGGAGAATAATATGTCAACCATCTAGCCATGAGACACCTAAATGAGATTAAATGAATCATTAGCTAGCTAGACTATGAGACTACCTTCTTGTTCTTTGCTCAAAGAAACAAGGCATCCACAAGGCCCAATCAAAATTTTTGAGAGGTCATAGTATTCATTCTTAAATAAATGTTTCTTAAAATTTTAGAAAATGTTGTGGCCTTCTCTACCATGTTGGAAAAAGATGAGAGAATGACCATCCTAGTTATGCAGCTCAAAGGCCAAGAAACAACAATCATGGTAGTGGTTGATAGGGTAGTTGAAGCCCTAAATGCTCCTACGATGGTCATACCTAGCATTACTACCATGGTGGAAATCCATGCATCTATAGGAGCAAGTAGTGATTAGATGAGTACTATGAAACATAAGGAAGTGTTAGAGAGATTGGTTAGTTCTAGGCAACTACTTCTAGAGGTCTTTGATCTTTCAGATGACATTAGAACAAAACAATCGTAGTTGCTTGAGATAAGAGGTAAGCTAATAATTATAAATACATAACTTAAGGAGACCACCATAGCCAGTTGGTAGTTGGTTACTGAAGTTGTTGAGTTGCAAGCTTGTCTCTCTTACCCTACCATTCTCAGGCTTGAGCTAACTAGAGATGAGGCATTTCAACAACTTCAACAAAAACTTCAAGAAGTTGAGAATGCAAAGAAGAAATCAATATTTCATGCATTCTTATTAGAAGCCATGGATTTCAACACTAATAATGACCTTTCATAGGTTCATAAAAACTTTTGATCCTTACAAAGGATAATCACTACCTATGAAATGATACATAGCAAAAGGATCAAATGATCAAGTTAATGCATCAATAGTAAGAACAACTTGCTAAGATGAACTTGGATCTAAGGAGGTTTGTAGCTGAAAATTACAATATTTCAATAGAGAAAGTCTATGTTCTTCACTAGAAGACTATAATCAAGATAACCACCTAGAAAAATGAGTCCTTGAACTTTGAATATGCAAAAAATCACTACAGGGACCAGGTTGGACTACTTAAGAAGCTATTGAGAAGGATATCAAATTGGAAAAGGTAAAGATAAATTAAGCCATCCAACAACTCCAACAATGAGGAGATATATGGAAACTCATCTTTGATGGACTACATGTATAAAATAAGATAGAGATTCACCTAAAGGAGCTACAAACTAAGTAGATGACAAAATATACGAATCTTTCAAACCTCTATTATGCAAACTTGACAACATTAATAGTAGGAAAGCCAATGTTTGAATTCTATCTACCCATACTATCCATTTTAATTATCCATGCCACTTGTAAGGATTTTAAGTTATCTTCTTAATTTCATTTAATATAATTTTATTACATGAATATGCTAAACCATTACCTTAAGGATAGTACTTGATAATAGCTTTGATAATAATATTATATTGTCTAGTCTAGTTCATAAATTCTATGGATGTGAAAGCAAGATCATTATCTACAACTAAAGCCTAAGAAGATACATATCTAGAAATTATATTATTTTCTAAAAATTGAATAACTTCATGAGATATTGTACTTTTAGTAGCCTTGGCTTCTAACCAATGTGTACAATAATTAATAGCTATTAAGATCAACTAATGTTGAGTTGTTGGTAAAGGATTAATTATTTCTATGAAACATAACTCCCAAAAGGTTTAGTTTTTATTATAGGTTATAAAGGATTTTAAATTTTTGAATCTCTACATTTAAACATTTGTAATTGTATGCAATTCTAGCATGCTTGTAAGTATGTGGGATCAAACCACCTATGACTAGGTGCCTCTCGATCTCATGACTTTTGAAGTCATAGGATTAAAGGTATTCTTCAAATAGGTTTTAGGTGCTTGCTAGTCTCTAGAAACACCAAGGCCTAGATACCTCCAAATAAACTTAGTAGTTATAAAATGAACTAATTATGAGTATGTGTTTGCTGTTGTAAATGTTGGAATGGTTGGATTATGTATGAAACTATAATTGGCTATCATAATTGAAATTCAATTATCTTTGTCAAATATTAAGAGTTAGAAATTTCTATTTTGTCTAATAACTGAGTCTATATGGTCCCTATAGTACGATGTTTGTCTAATAAATTTTTTCAAAAAATTTTGAGCATAATTCTTCAAATCTACTCCTAATCTCCCCTAGAGAGAAAGTTCCACAAGAAAACTAGAAATAGAGCAAGATTCAATGGACTTTGAAAGATGAAGAAAAGAAAGTAGAATTATCTAAAATCTCAAATATTTAAGCACGATAAATTGACATGAGGAAAAACTTCATAATAAAGCTATTTCTAATTCAATAACTATAAATTATCCAAAAATTTTGAGCTCAATAAGCAATTTCATAAAGACAATCTTATTATATTACCAAAAATTGTTGCATAAATGACAAAGTATGAGTCTCTAGTTTGGCTACTCGCTAGTTGTCAAGGATCACATTCAACAAAGCATTTAAAAAATTTGAAAATTTCTAGATTCAAATACCAATGCAATATACTTTAAAAATAAAGAAGTTATTTTAGTTGTTTCGAAATACCAAAGATTTTCCTAGATTCTCTATGCTCAAAATAGAAAAATTCATTAAGACATTACTACTAAAATGCTCTTGGGGATTTTCAATAACATAAGCTATTCTATTGAAAATCTTAAAGGAATTCTAATATTGCACAAAAATAGGGCTATAAAAGCAACTTAAGAAAAATCCCAAAATTAAATGTCAAGCACAATACTATCTAAACCATTAGCTAAGTAACTAAAAAAAATGGGAATAAATGAATTCACAAGATTAAAACAAAGAAGTTGAATTGATGTCTTAACCAAGCCATGCTTTTACAATCTTCAATATTTTTCTAATTTTTTTCACCTAACTCCCATGTTTTCACTCTACTTTTAAAGAAATTTTATAGTGGCTCTGGGTAGCTACAATAATCATGAAAAGTTAAGGGTATACAAATATCTACAGGATTAATTTATAACCAACCTAGAAGTTATAACTTCCATAGGAAGTTGTTAGAAATTTGAGCTATGGTTACCAAGTGTTTCCTTGGTAAAAAATATCATACGTAGTTATAAAAATTAGAGAAAAACATGCCATAGTTGGTAACTGTGTCATCACAAATACCAAGGAGAGATAGTTATCTATGGAAAATTCTAATTTCCCAAAAATTAAATTTACTAGAGATTTATAAATCCTTTATTTCTCAGACCTTAAACCCTATGCTCCTTTTTATATCTAAAATTTTGACAAATGTAATTTAATTTTTGAAAATATTCATTATGAAGAATATGTATCTTTGATGTCATATTCATTATATATCTCTTTTAATGTATCATCTTTTTGTAAAGTTCATAGGTCTTGCATCCATTCTACCATGGACCATGTTTTTTTCATTCCATGTCAAGAGATGGTTCTGCCATTTTCCTTCATTCTATTATCACCTCTACCTTGTATTCATAGATGTCATGCAACCCTCTATTGGTAGAGTCTCAGAACCATGACTTCGTTGTTAATTGTAGATTTCATGATTGAGTGCCCATCAGCAATGGCATAGAAAGAGTTGCATAATTACTGTCTGCCCCTATTGCTAGTGAATATGCTGCTTCTGCAATGATTTCACCTATACATCTTGACCACCTTGGTGTCCATCTTCCTGCTATGCATTGTAACATATTTTCATTGCAACAATAGGCCTCGTATTCCATGTTTGTCTTTGGGTCATCATGAAGCATTTTTGTGCTAACATCTAGGATGCAAGTTTAAAAATGGTTTCTTGACTACACCATCTTTAAGATTATCATGGCAACTACAGCATTCTAAACACTTTCCACAGTTTGATTTCCATTAAGGATAATATGTTCTACATAAATCCATAGTGATTGAAATAGAAATTTATTTTTGTTTAATGCCCTAAGGTGATGCTTATCTTGGAATTATTTCTCTTCCAATTTCTCTATGATTTCTTGTTGATACAATTTCATCCATTTTTTATTCAATAATTGACTATTAAAATAGAACCTTATGTCTTATAAGCTTTTTTCTTCTGAGTTGCAAGGTCTATGCAAAGTTTTGGCTCTATAGCAAACTTTTGAATATTTTATCATTATTTATTTTATTTTCTTATGGCCATATTAGATTGATTTTTTCCTTCAAAATACTAATTATCATTTCAAAAACCTTGCTAACTATAGTAATAATACTCTGAATGGAATAATTTTCAACCTTATCTCTCTTTCTTAAAGGTAGGAACATTCTTACAATGTTAAAATATCAAACACTTAATAGGCTTGTGTAGAGCCATCTTGTGTAGGGAATAAAATACCATGTGCATTCTAGTTATAGACATGAATTCCAGTATCAAATATCATAACATTTTCACAAGAAAAATATCAATTTTACAACCTTTGGCTTGCCACTAAACTTTCATAACTTCCATAATCTAAACTTTTTCCTTCTTCTACCTTGGCATTTAGATACTTAAGCTTGAGGTGTAACCTTGAGGATACTCATTTATTTTCTCCTCAACACTATTCATTATTTAATCATGCCTCATATTATTTCCCTCAAGTAAATAATCTAACTCCTTGTGTACAAGCATGTTTTCTTCTAATCACTAGTAGAAACTACATAGGGCAATTTAGTCTTCATGATCTTTTGAATAAAACATTGATCTATTAAATGGTGTAAATGTGAAAACACATTAATCATAACAAGCCATTAGTTACCTACTCATGTAATTTTATGTATTAATGAGTAATATCCTATATGTCCCTATTCATGTAGTTTCTTTAAAGTATCTCTACCTTGAATTTTGTCTAAACATTTAAGATATATTTCTTGAAACTTTTTTTAGAATAATTCATCACTAAATAAGGCAAACTTAGAACACTTAGATAATAATAAATTTCTTTTATATTTAGGAAAATCTAAAGGACAACAATGAAAATTTAAATAAAATTTAATATCTCCATACTATAGATCATGAAACTAGTTAGGAGCAAATGGAACATCATCTTCTTTATCAATAGCTAGTATGTAAAGGAGTATATACCCTTAATCTTTAGGTGCATCATGTTTTTCCAAACTTGAAGCATTGGCTATTAGCTTAGCAAGATTTTTTCCTCTAGCCATGTTTGGTACTTTCCATTGAATATCTACCTCATGTAATTTCATGATTCACTTCACACATTTTTCACTAGGATCTTGTAATTTAGTTAATGCAATAGTAGTTGAATCTTGGATAATAACAAAAACTTCAATGTTTAAAAAATAGTAGAAAAATTTGTTTAGAGCTTTAATGATAGTGTATAATTATTTTTATATGGATGAATACTTTAATTTTTCATCTTTCAAAAGAGTAGATATAAATGCTATATATGTGTTTCACCTTGAATAACAATATTTTGGATTAAAATAGTAGTGGAAGTAATATATCTAGAGAAAGTATATAAAATAAAATCATTTTCATACTAAGGAGAAGCTAAAAAATGGCATCTATAATGGATTCCTTAATGGAAAGAAAAACATTCATTCTTTCTTCTATCCAATGCATACTACTATTTTTACTTAAGCATCTCATTTAATGGTTTAACTAATTTAGCATACATAGGAATAACTTATCTAAGAAAAATAAATTTTCCCAAAGAAAGACCTTAAAAAAATTTTAGAAAAAGAATAGGATACCTCTAATATAGCATTTACTTGTTTGAGGTCAATCATAATTTCTTCTTTAGTTACTATATGACCAAGAAATTTACTACTTTGAACACAAAAAAAGGATCTCTTAGAATTCAAAGTGATAGCAAATCATCTACATCTTATGAAAACATTTCTAAGATATTTAAGATGCATATCCAAATATTCAGAGAAAATAATTAAATCATATAGATAAATAATAATACATTTTTTAATCAATCCTTTAAAGGTTTTATCTATAGCTCTTTGAAAGGTAGAACCAATGTTTATAAGGCCAAAGGACATTTTGGCAAATTAAAAGGTTCGCCATTTTTTTGTAAACATAGTCTTAAATTGGTCTTTCTTACTTACTAAAATTTGATTATAGCTTGAATATCCATAGAAAAATGAATACATTTGAGCACCATTGACAATTTGCAAAATTTCCTCCATAAGAGGAAGTAGATAATTATCCTTAATACAAGAGGTATTAATGTTACAAAAGTTAATGCATAATTGTAATTCACTAGTTCATTTTCTAATTGGTACTAAATTTGATATCTAACAAGAATATCTTATATGATATATAAGCTTAGATTCTAAAATTTTATCAATTTCTACCTTCATTCAATCTTGGAGTTTATTGGTCTAAATTTATATCTAAATGGTTTTGTTTCAAGCTTAAGGTGTATAGTATGCAACATCACAAGAGGATTAAAAGTTTTAAGATCCTCATAAGTCCAAGGTAAACATCATTAAATTCATATAATAAATAAATTCAATTTTTTTTTCATCTATATGTATGTGAGCACCTACTTTAATAGGGTATTGTTATTCTTTCTTCTAAACTTCAATTGTTTTTATTTTAACTAGCATTTTTTAATTATCTTTTTTCAGATATTTCTTTAGTTTTGATATCTATGTCATCAAATAAAGGCTCTCTAGTTACTATTTCAGAAAATATTTCATTTAAAAATATGATTTCTTTGGATATATATTCTTCATTAATTTGGAAAATTTTAAAACTTTGATCACTAAATTTACTTTCAAAAAAATTGATAAATATGATGATTGTAATTATAAACTTGGAAAGGGAAGATATTATCTAGAATAGAATAGTATACATTTTTAATAAGAATTTTAGAATTGCTAGCATTTTATTACAATGGGAGATGCAAAGTAGTTGCCATTTGAGCTAAAGCATTAGGAATATAATTTTCTTCTCTTGGAACATGTTCAATGGATATTTGATCAAATTCTTTAAAGAGTTCAACGACATAGGATTTGTAATATTTCAGAGTTGAATCTATATCATTAAAAAGTTCATTGATTTGGTTTACTATAAGTTGAGAGTCACTATAAATCTTGGGTTTGAATAAGTTCCTTGATTTGATTTACTATAAGCTGAAAGTCACTATAAATTTTGAATTTGAATAAGTCATATTATTTGTCTAGTTTGATCCCATGTATAAGCACTTCATATTCAACCTTATTATTTATTATGAGTCATGTGAAATTAATTGCTTTAAATATAGGATCCTCACTAGGAGGTGTAAGCATGATTCTGTCTCCAAACACTTTCTTAAAAGAAGCATCATTTACTCTTAATGTCCAAGTATTTAAGTTAGCAAAGTTTTTAAAATTTTCTCTTTGGTTAATGTAGCAATGATCATTATCAAAGATTTTCTCATCTTTAAATTTTTTAATAGTTAGAATCTCATTTATATTTTTTCCCTTTCCTAATGTTAGAGGAGTACTAAAAGTAAACTTTTTCCATCATGTTTCTGATAGGGTAAGTATATTTATAATTTTCCTTAAATTCTCTAGAATTTTCGTAATATTGTATGGAATATTTATGAGTAAAAGAATTTATCTTTGAGAATTCAGTCATATTATCATTTATAACATACTCACCAAGTCCAACTTCAATAACTCTAATAAGAATATTGTTGTTTTGATTTTCTAGATATTTGTTTTTTTGACAAAAATTGTTACAACGTGTTTATAGATAGGTTTTCTAGAAATAATGAAATAATAAAATTTTCATTTAATGAAAATTAGTAATTTTGAGAAATCTAATTTAAAGAAGCCCCTAAACTAGGCTTTGAAGTTCATAGTAATAGTATGCCATAATTTGGTAGCATATCTACCACTAAAATATCAGTGTAACATGTCAAAGTAGGGTATTTTTTAGTTGCATTTTCATTCCTTCTAATGACCCTACTATAGGTACATTTGATCCATCAAGTTTTATAACACTTCTTGTTTGTGGTAGCATTTATGCTCCTAACATTTTATAAACATCTAATGGCATGAAATTAACAATTTTTCCATAATCCATTAAGCATTTATGAACATTTTTACCTAAAATGATCAAGGTTGCTAGGAAAAAAAGGTTGTTCTATCTTTTTTAACATGAGAATACTTGAGTTTTGAATCAATAGAGTGTTTGGACTTTTTGCAAAGTGAACTTGTTTTTCAGTAATGGAAAATTTTCCTTTGTTAGTTTCAAGTGTATTAATTATCTTTTGGATAACATTTTTTATTTTCTTGAAGTGTAAAAGATCATATATTGAAATTTTTTCTTTAAATCTCTTTAAATCTTTAAATAAATTAGATGATTTGTGCTCATTGTTAACTTCTTATTGAGGTGCATTTCTTTCAAGTGTAGAAAGTGGGTTTGATTGTTGTTAAATATGCACTTGAGATGATTCCATTTGATTATTTGTGTTATTTTGACTCGGAACTCTTTTTTTCATAGAAGCATAAGTGTTATTCCTAGTTTATTATTTAGTAGTTATAATATTCCTAAGGTTACAATAGTGAGTTTTGTGCTGGTTTGGATCCTTGACCATCACTTATTCAAATGAATCTCCTTCTTCATTGTCTTTTTTAGGAGGAATATTGAGAACCATAATTGGTGCTTTTTTAGTTTGTTGGTTTTGAGAATTATTACCATATAGAGCTAAGAATTATAGGTAGGTTTTCTTGGAATGTTGCTTAGTATTATGAAGGTGACAATAATTATTGTTGATTATGAAGCTTAAAGAGTTGTTATCTCTAATATAAGTAGAGCTTGTTATTTCTACAGAAAGTGTAGGAACATTTAGCACTAAAAATGAAATGGTAGATCTATTTCAATTTTAATAAGTTTTTAATGCTCATCACAAATTCATACCAAATGTAGTAATGGAAGCTAAGATGTAACGAATACAACTTCTTCTTCTTCAGCTACTCTTTCTAATAGATTGGTAATGGCAATAGCTTTTTACTTCTCACGCTTCTCCAACATATTAGTAATGACTTGAAAAATGGCTAGAAAGAATGATGGCTATAATTTGAAGCTCTATCACTTAGCTTTGTTAATCTTGGACATTGGCCATGTGCTTAAACTAGAATTTTTTTTTCTATGCTTCTCCTCTTCTTTTCAATATCTTTCTTTGTCTCTTCTTAGTCAAAGATCTATTTTCTTTTTTTCAAAAATCTTGGTAACTCTTGAGTCTTTTTTTTTTGAAACATGATAGAGTTTTGTCCTTTCTATATTCTATGAAAGTAAATTTTTGTGACGTCAAGACTAGTGATTGTGCTGACTCCAAGATTGTAAAGAAAGCCTTGTAATTTTCTTTGATTAATATATGACTCTACCACTTAATATTTGGAAATATTTTTATGATGGAGGTAGGATAACCAATCTAGTAGCTAAACCACCTTAAAAGCTTAATCTCCATTTACTGGTTTGTGCATAAGTGTTTAAATTTGTACATTAAGTTACTTTGGGGCTTTTTCCACTCTTTGTTTAACTCAAATTATTTTTAATGCCTAGATTGATCCCCTCCCCCATCCCCAAAACTCTTAATACCTTTAGCTGCATCTAAGAAATAACATGGAATTCATCATTAGGAATATTGTAACTAATGAAGTAGCTACCATTAACCATGGAAGTGCTATCCATTATAAGAGCAATGGCTACTTTGCCACTTATTCCACTCTAACACTAGCACTTCACCCACCACTAGAATTTCATAAAAAATAAGGGATTGTTGCTTTTCATTTGGCTATTGGTGGCCTACACTTTCATGATGGAAACAACTATAAGATTTTCATAGTTGATGTTTGAGCTTATATTTCATGCTAAAGATCTAATATACGATCATTGTTGGTACTATCATCATTGCTACTATTGATGCCTTTTACTCCTACTATCGTTGTCCTCCACACATCATAGTTTGCCACATAACATTACTTCTACTATGTCATAGATCCTACTATGCTGCAAATCCAGTAAGTTACCTTTCATTGGTATTAGAGAAAGATTTCTATATTCATTTTCTTTTATGTTTCCTTGTGCAAAAATGGCACCTGCAATTATGATGACTACCTACACTCTCTTAGTTTTGTAAGCATGTACAACCCAAATACTATTGGTGACCATCATGATATTGAGCATTTTATAATGTTAGAGAGACGAAAGCTCTCGTTGCAATAGTAGGTTGATGAAAACACCATGACAACCACAAGGTGATGAAATGTAATGGGAAGTTTTCAGTATGAGCTATTGGATCTATGGTGCCTTTGTACCTATGATGTCTAGGAGCACTATGATGGCTAAATACTATAAATATCATTTTTCCTTCGATTCCATAGAGTTGATGATGGTTGTTTAATCAATGGTACTACCACTAGTGATGGTGAATTGGATGTGAAGCAAGGATTTTTTTAAGTTAATGATATCTTATACTGTCATAATTTTGTATCTCTTGTTTTAGTGTTGCGTTATGTTATTATTTTCATATACTTTTTTAATCTCACATCAATATTATATTTTTTATTTTTTAAAGAGATTGAAAAGTAATTATTTTCAATGATTATATGTATATATATATAATCTATATTAAATATTATAGCTTTGTTAAATATTTTTACTTTTATTCATTTATTTTTTGGCCTCATATGAGACATCATCATCATCATCAACTCTTGGAACAAGTGGAGATTTATTTTCTTATCATGGTTGTAAATCATTACTTTGGGATATATAAGCTTTTGATGCAAGTTATGATCTTGGTTGTATAAAATGATACTTATATTCTTTGACTTTGTGGGGTCATTTAAGTAAATAAGTTTCTTAGTTTTTTATTATTTCACTTAAGTATAATGAGTTACCATTATTTGTGTAATGTGTTTTTGGACTTGGTGATATTTTCTTTACATTTGTAATGCCATGTTGTCTAGGAGTTAGCTATAATATTTATGTTTATGTATCATTATCATCATTATCTTATCCTTTTTTTAATAAAATGAGGATGGCTACATAAGTTCTTTTTTATCATTTTTCTTTATGAAGAGTTAGATCTTTATTTATTTATAATTTCTTTAAATCATCTTTGACTATTTCTTCCCATATCTTCTTTGATCTTCCTTTTGGTGATAATGATGTAGCAACCTTTGTTTATAGGATTATTGTTTGATCTTCTTTACACATGTCCAAACCATGTAAGTCATTATTCTTGTAGCTTATTTGAAATAGAATCCACTCCAAGTATTATTTTTATGTTTTTCTTATATAGTTCATCTCTTCTAGTAACATTCAACATTTATCAAAGCATTTGCATTTGTGTCAGATTGATTTGTTGTTCATGCCTCTTTTGTACTACCTAACATTCAACATCACATAAGATAGTACGTGTGATTACTATCCTATAAAATGTTTTCTTTAATTCTATTGGTATTTTTTTATCACATAGAACACCACTAGCTTGTCTTCATTTTGACCATCTTACGTTAATTATATTTCTATTATTTTTATCAATTTTACCATTTTATTAGAGGACTAATTGTAGGTAGCAAAACTATTTTCAGTGAGGGACTTTTTCTCCTTACTGTGTATTCTACTATTAAAATTACATTCCATATATTCTATCTTATTTTTGCTAATTTTTAAGTCTTTTGATTCTAGAGCATGTCTCGATTTCTCTATTTTAGCAAGAATATTTTCATGAGTTGTATCCACTAACATAATATCATCTACAAATAGTATATATCAAGGGATTTCATCCTGTATTTCCTTTATTAATTTATCCATAATAATGGGAAATAAGTACAATTATAGAGGTCCTACTAGTTTTGGACCAATGAAATTTATCATAGGAAATGTAATACAATCTAGTCATAAGCTTTGAAGACAATGTTGAGTGAATTTTCAAGAACACACATTATATTATTGTGCTCAAGAAATATAAAAGATATTATAATACACATAATATAATTAAAACCCATGCTACCATATTGAGAAATAAATAAAATATTTATAATTTTATGTTTTATAGTTTTTATATATTTTATGAGTATAAGAACAAAATATATATAAGCATGCATGTATTACAATTCCTCTTGGGAATTGTTGTAATAGCACACATAGAAAGCTATAAATGGCTCTTATTCATAACCTTGATAGCCCAATACCATGTCATACAATTATGACCTCCTTGTATAAAGAATAAATGGTTTCAACTTAATAAAACAAAAATTAAAGAAATATTCTTATTATTTTAATGTTTAAGGCATCAATGATGAAGTAAGAAAAAACCATGAGATTTATTTACTAAACAAACATAGGACTCTATATCGACTAAATGGTTGCAGGCTACTTAAGCAAGATTTCACTTTAATAGAGTTTAGATGCACTTGTAAAAGTGATGACTTAAAAGACATACACAAACAAGAAAGGGGATCAATTACCTAAGAGATGAAGTGCTCTTCACATAAATGTTTCTAGGCTACATAATCAAGGAACCACTTTAATAGAGTCTACCTGCACTTGTGAAAGTAATAACTCAAAATACATACACAAACAAGAAAGAGCATCACTTACGTAAGGGAGGAAGAGCTCTTCAGATAAACAAGATATCACAACCTCAAATGAACTCAAAGTTGTGCTTATCATGTATGTTAGAACTCAACTTGGGTATTTAAAGTTTTTGCAAAGTAATAGAGGACATTCATCAATGTCTAGGCATTAATGAATGTCCATCAACACAACTTGTACTAATATTGGTTATACTATAGGTAAAGAGGTGAAACTAGACTTAGTGAAGGATGTTTTAGCATCCCTATGCTAATGCAAAATAGTCAAGACATCCTCCCAAACCATACTTTACATTAATAATTCTAGATGAAAGCTTAAACCTAAGGAATAATCTAAAAAGGATCAAAGGATATTTGAATGAAGCTAGAATTGTTCTAAAGAGCTTAGAATCATGTACACAACCTTAAAGTATAATAGACT
Organism: Gnetum montanum; assembly: GCA_015680685.1. Classification (NCBI taxonomy): domain Eukaryota; kingdom Viridiplantae; phylum Streptophyta; class Gnetopsida; order Gnetales; family Gnetaceae; genus Gnetum; species Gnetum montanum. Next base: position 348,515 of record MNCI01007747.1, on the reverse strand, counting down.
AGGATGCATCTTGGAAAACCAAGAACCTCGATCAAATATGCTAGACTACAAATGCAAGGTATATGAAATAGTTCATAGAGCTTGTAATAGACATAAAAAATGCCACTAAATGTCTCATCATTTCCCATAACTGAGTAAAGCTATTCCAATAGCTTTAAAACTCAAGACATAAACACAAGTACTAGACACTTGATAAGATCAATGCAAAGGAATAAAAATGTAAAATATAGACCATGAATCAATTATAATATAGGCCACCTCACTTAGAAGTACTAGGTGATGGTAGCTTTGAATGAAGTTCCCCTAACCTACCTACATGAAATAGGAAGAAGTCACAAGGATAGGGTGTGGACATGTGAAATCTCTATAACTACGTCTCAAGGTCTGTTACCCTAACCTTATGGATGAGTATTTGTACATATCATTCATACCTATGTCTTCTCCCACATCATCTACTTTGAAATTGTCTCCTACTAGCTCCTCTGATATTTATTTCAAAGATCTTGTTGGACAAGTGTTCAACCTGAAGATCAAGATAATGATTACCTACCTCTAGATCCCTATCTTAATGAAGGTCTCTTAGGTAGAGATGTTAGATCTTGCGATTAATGTTTTTTCTCCTATTCTTCATGGACTAGTGGCTTTCTTGCATGACCATAGACCAAGAATTGGTATCTCTCAATCTCCTCATAAGCAGATCTACAAAATCTTGAGTTTAATAACCTAAAAATGATGAGCTTTGAAAATGTTAAAAATCTAGTGAGATCTCCAAGGAATTATATTATTATTGCAAAAATGGCCATAGGAATAATGCTATGTATAATTCTTGGGAACATGAGAGAAACATAATCATAACTATAGAATCAAGACATGCATGTATAAGTAAAACTAATATGAAAATAATTTAAATGATCACAAAAATTAAAAAGTACATACCTAAATTGATGCCTCTCTCCCAAAACTAAGTTATAAGACACTTGGCTTGAACCACACAAACAATGTCAATGGAAATAATAAGAAGAAAAAATGCTCATGAAATTTCTAAAAATCCAACCAAGGATCAAATCAAACAAGTCACTGGAAAAGACCAGAAAAATCAAAACATTAAAATCTTATCTTAGATGACATTCAAACTCATGGGATTTGAATCATAATGTCAAATCTACTTATTTCCATAATTCAAGAACTAAAAAAGAAGGGTTATAAAAATAGAAGATAAATAGGGAATCCCAAGATCAAGCAAATAGACATAAGTGAGGTAGAGTGAAAATAGATTATCATGATCAAACCTTAAAGCTCATAAAGTTGAAACTCACACAAGTGGAAGACTAATTGGATGCTTTGTGTCATGCAACCAACACATTCACTAGGAGATAAGCTTAAGCTTACTTACTCATAATGCCCAACCACCAAGGGTTCATAAGTAGGCTCTCCCAATAGTAGACACCTACCTTTCTTACCCTTGTAAAATCCATTAATGGGACATCCATGGATTCCCAAAAACTAGTGAGACATCAATATCAAACATGAGTTAATTTATTTCAATGGCTAAGTATCATCACTTTTCTTGATTGACTTCTTGGCACACATAATAATGGAGAAGAATGGAATAAAAGAAATGAAAAAGAGAGAGAATATGGAAGTACAACATCATCAAATCTCTAGCCAACCATTCAATTAGCTCGTGGAAGTATGTGTGCATGTCCCAAATACCATGAGAGATCTACTATTACATTCCTTTATCACTACTTGTCAACATAATGGGGATAGGACATCAAATACTCCTTCTAAGTGAAAGTTCATACCTATTACTACCCATGCCATCTAGCCTTGATTTTTTCATTGTGTAACCATTTGTGAAACTAAACTAAGAAACAATTCTATAGATCATCTATAAGATAAGATTCTAATATGATTTTCTTCCATCTATGCACATATGCACAATAGGTTCTCCAAATTTTTCTTTACCAAAAATCTCTTCTTAATCACTCTAGCTATGGTAACTGGTCCCAATTTCAATGGTGTTTATAATGTCATGACCAAGAAATGATGGACATGGTCATGATCTAGATCAATAATCATGGCTCTAATCCCTAGGAATAAATTAATTAAAAATTAGGTGGAATAAACATTTGACATTACCACAGTTCACTAAGAGAGAGACTTCTATGCATTCATGGCCATAAGGAGGAGGTATAAGATTGTTTTATAGTATTACATTTTGAGAGTCAAGTGATCTAAGAAATAGGTTAAACATAAGAAAGGCTTGCATGGGTATTGGTTCAATTACTCATTTTGGTCTTACTTAAGTGATTATAAATTTAGTTTGGAATGGTAAAAATATCAATTTATGTGAATCAAAAATCTTAGAATATCATTACTATTTCCATTACCTATTCTTATTTAATTGATTTCAAAGATTTTTATTTTCTATTTCTCTTCTTTTCTTAAATTCATCATTTTCCTTCCTTTTCTCTCTTTCTTTTTCACACATGCACAGACATATATAATACTAAATAAAGGAATTTTATACAGTGAAAGAATTTTTAGGTTATCTTGACTTCACAATGAATAACCTAATAAAATTTGTATTTTTGAAAGCTTAGAAATATATATATAATTTTAAAATAATAAGTACTACAAAAGATACCTACAATCTAAGGTTATATTATGTTCTTTCCAACCTATCAAAAATCACAGTAATTCTTGTAGTGTAAATTAGAGAGTTAATAACTAAAAATTTCTTGTATTTCTAATGCTAAAATTTTACATGAAATTTTCCATAGATATTATATTTTAATTAAATATATAATCACATAAAATATTTATAATATGAGGGATAAATAATCCAATCGTTAGCCATCATTCATTATGGTAAAATTTCAAGAATAAAAAAATATACCAAATCTTAGAGAAAATATCTCCCAAACTACAATATATATTGCAATGAAAGTTTAACTTAACATAGCCACTAATTATAGCTTTCAAATAAAATTGAAATAACTAAAAATATTTCAAAATTATTAAGATATTATAGAAATAGTAAATGCCCCCTAATTTTGACTGTTGAACTTCCAAGATTAAGTAAATAATGATCAATGATATCGATGAATTGATGATGAAATGAAGAAATTCATGTTCAAATTACATTGATAATTCCTTAATACAAATTTCCAAGAGATTCCTTAGATATATATATTTAATTTTTAGGGTTATTTTAATATTGGAGTTATATCATATTATGTTTAATAAACTTATATAGATATTACATTCCTTTCTTTTATCTTTTTTTTTCATGAGAAGAGGGTTTTTAAATGGTGCATAAGAACTATGGGAATGATAGGAGTACTAGATCATCACATGAATTCTTTGACTTACATGAACATAAGAATTCATTTTGCACTACATGGTACACATAGGTTCACAAGATCATGAAGCTCTTATAATTAGGATGGCTAGGCATAATAAGCATATGCATCTTGATGAAATCATACTAATCAAACCCATCTAGTGGTCACAAGAATTCTTGATGATAAACTATTTCCTTACCAGTGAATAAGCACTCTTCCAGGATTCAAGAGCTCACATCATAAGGTATTGATCCATCACCTATCCATGCTTCCAGTAACAATAGCTTCAAAAACTTATGGTGCAAGTCCTAGTTCCCAAATAAGTTTAGGCCTAGTTCACCAGTGATAAATGGATGTAAAGTGGATGGATGAATTTCATAGTATGGGCATTCCATCAATCAAGGCTCTACTTTAAACTTGTTTAGTACTCTTGCATTAGCATTACATTTGCAAATCATCCATCCACCATTGGCTTATCAAGTGAGCATGCATAAAACATATTAATTAATTTTTCTATGTTTACACAAAACATAGTCAAAAGAATATGAAAATAAAATTTTATTTATCATTAATATCAAAAATAAGTACACAAAGAATCATACTAAAGAACTATCAAACAAAAAATGATAGATCTTAATGCTTAAAAAACATGCACATAGCATCATAGCAAACCAAAAGAATAAAAATAAAAATTAATATATCTATTTTTTTCAAAAAATATACAAAAAAATTTATACACCAAACAAACAAACCATACTATACTATCAAAGCCATTCTATGTAGAGCTCTTTCATCATGACTGAGTTTAAGGTTAGCTTCTAACAATATTCTTTTTGATTAACATCAACAAAACATTAAGGAAATGATTAAGATACTTCATAGTATTCTAAATGTTGAACTTGTTTCTGAGAAGAATATTCTCCTTGGTTCCATTTTTTGAAAATAATGGTGAAGAAGGAGATAAGCATGAACTCTTACTAAACATTATGTTATTCTTTCACTTATGAAAATGCTTTCATCTATGAGATGATGAATTTCTTACCATGGAAGGATCATGATTATTATGATAGTGACCAATATTTTATGATGATGAAAAATGAAAATAGTACCTTACATTAGGAAATTGAACATGTTCCCACTATGGCTAATTTAAAATTCCCTTTTGCAATGGCACAAAGGTTCATGATGAACATTAATGAACCTACAACTCTGGAGCTAGTGGTGGTGTATATGGATGATATTAAAGAAACATTGAATTAGGCATTTGGTTCATAGGATAATGCATTTTATGTAGGAAGGAGGATGACATAAAAATGATTATTAGGATGTAGAGAGAACATTCCAAGGATTAGGTTTCATCCCTTATTAAAGTTGAACCTAAAAAATGGACCACAAGGATAAGAAATTTTATCATGGTAAGACCACTTACTTTTTTCTTACTCTCCCTTTTTTGTTGTGATGTAACTACCTTCATGGTAGCTTCAAAAAATTTAATTTTCATGTCCTTAATACGTGATATCATTTTCTTGTTTTAAAATATCCCAAATCTTGTCAACAACATTGGCAAGATCTACCAAAGTTCTTTTCATTCTTATGCTTTCTTGAATAAAGGCTTCAACATCATCGGAAGGGATTAAATCTTAAATTCAATAGTATTTAGATTCTTTTGACATTATGGATTTATGTTGGATTATTCTAAATTAGCATTCATATGTCATTCACCTTCCAATTTAGCTACAACATCTAACAAAATACTAATTAGCCACTAAACTTTAGTAGATATCACGCATAACATATATATCCATCCTTTTATAAGCTTGCAACCTTAGTCATTCTCCCAAGGGCATTAAGTAGTCACATTTTATATACTCATGATTTGGATATTGATTGAGCATGAAATTGTACAATTCTATGGTCACATCTAATGATTCATTAGTATCTTGCTATCTTCTTTCTAATGTTTGAAACTTGGAAATAAGATGAAAACTTAACATTGATTGCTTTTAACATGTTTGTCCAAAAGGAGATGGAATTAGATGAAAGAGATTAATACTATGTTTTAGCATGATTAGTGAGTGTGTGTGTGTGTGNGGGGGGGGGGGGGGGGGGGGGGGGGGGGGGGAGATGGGCAGAATGAAGTTTCTACCACTCATTGTTCAACCCTTGTAGTTCCCAAGTAATGAAAAGTGTTCTAAAATGGAGCTATGGATGATCATTTAACTACCCAATGAATATGGGAGTGTCAGCCATATCAATCCTTTTGAATTTTCTCTCCTTAATTATTTTATGTGGGATGCAAACTAATTCATAAATTTGACCCTAGTAGGTCCATTGGAATAATGGCTCATCCAAGCTATCAACACTTCTATTCAGATGAAGGTAAAATAAATGTAGAATGATGTACTTATTCAAATCATTACAAGTGTAGCTCAAGCCTCATGAATAAATATAAATGGATCCCCTTCCCCTAGAATCATTCATATTATAGCAATGGAAATGTCTAAGAGAAGGTCTTGCTTATTTCCTAACATGCATGTGCTCATACTCTTGCTACATAATCATATCACAAATTTCTTACTTTTTATGATTATCATAATCTAATTTTTTAGATGAAAAGGATTCATAATCTACCAAATCCTTAATGAAGCCTTCATTGAATAAAGCCTCATCAAAGCTAGTAGATGCATCTTCTCTAGGTTCTTTGAAAAATCATCCATGTGCATCATATCATCATCCTAGTTTATCTTGATGAAATTTCAACACAATAGGAGATGCTGCTCTATTCACCATGTTTTTGAAAGTGATTTGGATAAATTAAGATTTTTCTTCAATTTATTGTTCTTGCTGATGAGTGGCAAGGTACCCTTATGCCCAACCATATGAATCACAAGTGTTCATGCATGATCTAGTCAAATTTTGTGGATGGGACTAGTTGTGCATCTAAATTGTTATGCCTTGATCATAGTTCACTATCTTCCCACTTGGAATAGTGGTAGCTTTGTCATGTATTGTTTAGTCCAAAGTGAGGTATATGATGTTATCTAATCCTATGCTGCTCCTAATGAAAATAAAGAGATAAATTAATTAAGCTAATAAACAATGGAAAGTAAAATCTAACCTCACTTACATGTGATGAGTATCTATTCCTAATTCTCTATACACACCTTGGACTTCATGTAACTACCTCTAGGATTTCCAAGTGTATATCACTAGGTGTGCCAAACGATACATTGCTAGCTTACCAAGTACTTATACTTAAGTGCTCATGATTAAGTCATACTCATTCTACTTAATGACAGGAATAGTAAATAGCAATAAATGAAAACATTAACTAAAGAAAATAGGAAATAATTAAACAATTCAATAATTAAAGCAATAATAAATCTAAGTGAATGTGGCAATGATGGAAGTAATCTTGATCTTTATTTCTAGTCATGTAATGTGTCCAAGTATGTCACACTCAAACAAATGTGCCATATGATTACAAGCATCACACTACAGGCATTCACTAGGAATAACAAAACTTTAATTTAAAAATATAAGAAAGACTATCAAAAATTGATAACTAAAACTATGTCCCAACCATGCACCCAAGTGTTATATTTATAGGCTAGGATAAAAGAGATGATATCAGATATCAAACATTGTTTCTTGGGACCTAATATCATGTACTCGATATCAAAGCCTTGATATTGAGTATCTGATATTAGGGTTGACACAATGATGACTCATCACTTGCTTAATTAAACCATGGTATCTTTAATCCTTTATTTTCTACAAATCAATAACTTAAAAAAGAAAATTTGTAAATGTACAAGTATTTTAAGGTAATTCATCAACATCTTTAACAATATTGATATCAATGATAGGGGTCCCATTCATTTTGGACCAATGGAATTTATCATATGAAACATAGTATGATTTGGTCATAAACTTCAAAGATGAGGTTGAGTGAATTGCCAAGAATACTCATGTATATTATTATGATTAAGAAATATAAAATGTATTCTAATATATATAATTCAATTAAAACTTATGTTTTCATGATGAGAGATAAAGAAAATATTTAAAATTTTATATTTTGTAGTTTTTATGTATTTTATGAATATAAATAAAATAAATATAAACACATATTTATTGCAATCCCTCATGGGGATGGGTGAAACATCACACATGAAAAGTAATAAATAGCTGTTAGTCATAATCTTGATGACAAAACATCACATCATACAGTTATGACCTCTTTGGATAAAGAATGAATTGTTGTAGCTTGATAAAAAATTAAATAAATATTATTATTGTTTTAATGTTTAAGGCATCAATAGTAAAACAAGAAAAAACCATAAGGTTTATTCACTGGATAAATACTAGACTTAGCATCAACCATATGGTTCTAGGCTATGTAAATAAGCTAACATTCTAACAAAGTCTAGCTAGAATTGTAAAAGTGACAACTTAATAGACACACAAAAATAAGAAAATGAATCAATTACATAAGGAAGGAAGAGCTTTTCATACAAAATAGACACCATAAGCTTGAATGAAATTAAATTTATGCTTATCATATATATGAGAAGTCATCTTGAGTATTTATAGATTTTATGAAGTAATGAAGGAGGTTCGTTAGTGTCTAAGCATCAACAATGGTCTATAAATGTATCCCAAGTTGATCTTGATCTCATCGTAAGAAAAGAAGAACAAAATAGACATGGTGTGGGGTGTGTCAATACTCCTTAATTGATGTAGGATGGTGTGCTAGCATAGGGTAGTTAGCACAACTCCTAAATCACACTTTGCATCAATAATTCTAGATGAAAGTTGGAACCTAAGGGAGCATGTTGGAAGGATCATGGAACATCTAAATAAAATTGAAATTTTTCTAAAAATATTGAAATCATATACAAAACATTAAAGTATAAGACACAAGGCCATGGTACATCTTAGGAGATCTAGAACCTTAATTGAACATGCTAGAATACAAACATATGATACATTAAATACTTCCTAAATCTAGGGCCTACAATAGACATACAAAATACCATTGAAAGCCTCATCATATAGGTGAAGTGAAGACCCTTTATGTAGACCTACTATGACTAGAAAATTAGATGTTATTCCTTAAGTGGTAGCTCCTTCATACATTTCTTAAATAACTTCAATATATTTATCAAGAATGTTTTTCATCTATAAGACCCACCAAATAATATCTCTACGGACTCTATCATATTCTTTTTCCAATTCAATAAATGTCATATGTAGATTTTTTCTATGTTTTTTGAATTTCTCCAATAGTTCTTGTATCAAAAAATAGAATATATAGTAGATCTCCTTGGGATCAGTCAAAATTGATTTTTTGATACTATTGATTCAAGTTTGAGCTATTACTCTATGAAATTCTTTCAAAGGTTCATAGTATGATTCATTGCCTTGATTCCTCTATACTTTGCATAATTTTCTATGTTTGCTTTAATTTTGTAAATTGGAATAATAATGTCTTTTCTTCAATTATTAGGCATTTCTCCATCTTTTAAAATTTTGATAAATATTTGTGTCAACCAAGAAACTCTTGTATCTCCTAATGCTTTCAAAGCTTCTATAGGAATGTTATCTAGCCCAACAAATTTTTTATTTTTCATCTTTAATAATTTTATGTTTACCTTATAGAAGGAAAGTTGATTGACAAAATCAAAATTTGGTTCTTCCTCTTGGTTGTCTTCTCTTGGGTATTCTTCATTAAATAATCCTTAAAAATATTTTTTCCAAATATCCAAAATTTTCATTTCCTTTTATTAAAATTCCTTAATATATTTTCTTACTGTATTTGATATTATCAATATCCTTACATTTCTTATTTCTAATTTTACCAATTTATAAATATATTTTTCTCCTTTCTTTATTCATAATTTCTCATAAAGGATATCCAAGGCCTTAAAATTTAGCATTTTTTCTTATTTTTAATAGTTTGTTGCACTTAATCACTCTATCATCATGTCTCCTTTCAAATGTGTCCTTTTGACTTTTCTTTACTTAAAATTCTAAATGCAACATTCCATCTAGACTTAAATTAAATTTGCAAAGCAATCCAATTTTAGGTTTCTCCATGAAGAAATTATTATGACATTTTATATATTTAATCCCTTTTCTCATGCTACCTTTAAATCTATATATAGCTTAATCCATAATCATTAATCAATGTTAAGTTGCAAGGCATGCTCTAGGTATGACATTGTAGTCTTTGCAGATGGTTCGCTCTCCTTTCCATAGTAAGAAATAAGTTTTTTTATTCATATCATTTTTGTATTTAATTAAATAATCTATACTCTTCCTAAAATAAATATTTGCAATTGCAAGATCATAGGTACTTGCAAATTGTAATCATGTATCTTCCATATCATTACACTTTCCAAATTCTTATCCTCCATGAATTTTCTCATATCTCATTTTCATAGATCCAACATGATCATTAAAATCTCCTCTAATGAATATGCTTTCTTGCTAGGAAATTTTTTGAAGCATTTAATTCCTAGAATCCTAAAAATTGTACTTAATTAAATTTTCTAGGCTAATTTGTAAAGCATATACACTAATGATCTCATTTTCAAGCATAAATTGGATGTCCATAAATGGAAATATAATTGCACCACTTTATGTTTAATAGATTGATCAATGATAATGTCCACTCTATTTTAGTGATTTTCTATTCAAGAATAGAATAGTTTGTAACCTTAGCCTAAATCATTAGCTTTCTCCAGTTTCAATCTTGTTCTGTAGAGGGCATCAATAACTTTAAAGGTATTTTTATTTAGGCTACCAGTGATCTAGGTTTCCATTCAAAATTTTTGTGTTGGGCTTGCTTCCTCCTTTTCTATTAGCATTTGGAATCAACATTGGTGAAGCTATTTATGTACATGACTGCATGTTGATATTTATATTCTTTTTGTACCATCTTCTCTATAGTCATGACCTCTAAAAAAATTCTTGCTAACCTTAATAAAGTGAAAAAGCTAAATAATGATAGTTATAACATTTAAAATCAAAAGATCCAATATGTCTAAGATGAAAAAGAGGTGATAGAGACTATCTTTCATTTCATAGAGGAACCTATAGAGGGTACAAGTCCTTAACATGAAAAATAGACTAAGGCATATTAAAGTTAACTCAAAAATTATTGTCTTGCTCACATTATGTTGTTGAGTAGCATGAAAAATAGCATCCGTTGCAAATTTGAGAAATATCCAATCACACATGCCATGTGTGAAGCCCTTATAGCAATATTTGGTACTAACAAGTTGGTAAAACAAGATTTTTTTTCAAAAGATTTATAGCTTATTTTTAAAACTTGTTACATGTAAACTTCTATCATCCAATTGATCTAGCGGGTTTACAAACATAATAAACTTAGAGGAAATGTAAAGGTATCCCTAGTATCACTTCAACTAGGAACCTTTTGGCTAAATAATCATTGCCAAATAACATAATGTTTGAATATTATTATGTTATTTCTACATTTATCAAACTTTGGTGGTAGCCATATTAGGATCAGAACCTCAAGCTATTTGACTATATCGATGCCTAAGACATAAAGCCAACACAATATTTTAATAAAACTTATGCTGATATTAAAGATTTATCATGTGTAATTCAGTTGTTCAAACATTTGTCTACTTATTAGAAAACTCATGTTGGCTAAATGATTTATAAATATAAGTAATCATAGGATCACTTTTGAATATCCCTAATGTTTAATTCAATGATGTGTGCCATTAGTTTCAAAGTGCAAGTTCAAATACATGCACCATTACTTTTGTCAAAGTATCTAAAAGTAATAATGATTCAAAGATGATGAGATGACTAGATGGAATAAACAACCTATTAGTTTCAATTATTAAGAAAGACAAAGTTTTTAGTTAGAGTTATAACAAGTGAAGAACTGAAGTTTCCAAAAAGGAAGATAAATCAAACTACAAATGTTTTGTTAAATAATAACATGATCTTGTTTGATCATTCAACATAAATCAAAGAAAGGTATGTTGAAGGATTGATTTGACTTCATCATATCTATTAAATTCCTATAAATGAAGGATGAAGAAGTATACAATTTATGTCATGCTACAAATTTTCTAGCTTGCAAAATTCTTCTAACTTGAAATCTCAAGTTTCAAGCTATGAAATTAACACTTCTAGATGATATCTTTAAGAAACATTCTTTACATTTTTCATCATGTTATATTTTTTTTTCAAATTATTTAGATCTTTTGGAGCTCCCCTTATGCTACAGTTCCATCAAACTATTTCAAATGATAAGCCTCCTTGGAAACATTATTAGAGTTAAAATTTTTTTCATTTCTTTTGGCAAGTCATTAAATGTATTTTGATGAGATATGTTTTTTGAATAGGAAAAATAAATTTTCATTGGTTAATTTAGGAAATAAATATGTTTAGATACTTATTCATTACAAATTTTTAAATTTCTATCATCATCATTATTATAAGGATTATTTATTTAATTAACATCCAACTTCATAATATTGTAAATTACCTACAAAAACTGAATATAAGAAGAAGTAGGAAGAATTTGTTACCATTAGAAAGGAGGTTAGGCTTTCATTTATCTACTAATATTTCTATGATTAATAATGATACACTTGTGTGTGTGTGTGTGTGTGTGTGTGTGTGTGTCTACAAGTCAAGTTAATGATAAAGTAATAATCAAAAGTATGAATGGTAGTTACTAGTAGAAGATATGTTATTAAGTCATCCAACCATGCTATGGTCATACTATAAAAAGGATCATCACCAAGAGCCTCAATGCTTATCTTATCGAGTAGGATACTAGGATAGGCTATAGATGAGTAACCTAAACTCTTTGCGTGATTATAGGAAGGCTTAAATCTATGTCTTATAACATGGGAAGCAAGTAGCCTGGCAACACTCTAAATGATCATTCCTAGTATAATATTACTATATTTTAAAAATATAGATACCAATATGCTACTACTTAGTGATTAATATATTCCTTTCGATCCATCAGATCACAATAGTTTCAAATTTCTTTCTATAGAGATTGTTCATAGCTTTTCATTATCTAGAAGAGTTGAACTTCTCATGTGAGGATTTTAGATTAAGACTCGTACCATTAAGCTAACATATCACAATCTAAATTCTTACATCAAATCTTCTTCTTACTCTTCCTTTTTTATTTTCACTTTTTTTAGACAACTTCTTCTTTAAAATGATTAGGGGTGAAAGTATCTTTATCTTGAATTTCTTCTTCATGGATTTATCTTTCTGACTAGCAATAAAATGATACTAATCCTTTTTATTTATAGCTTAGTTGCAAGTTTAGCTTTGCAGTGGAGCTTCTGTTCACATAAATTCAAGCTTCCATATTGTCTTTCATAGGAAAATTTTTGTTTATACAAGTTATTTATGCCATATCAGCATGTATAAATTTCTTGTAGAACTATTTTCTGGTTCTATAAGAGCTTATGCCCTTAATGGCTTCTCTCTACCATGTAAACTTTAGTACAAGCATCATGCATTAGAAGCAATTTTTAGTTTTACAAAGCCTATCCTAAATTGTTCCAATAGCTTAGCATCATAAGCACTTTCAAATTACTAATTTAGCTCAACATCACATATGCTAGTTTCTTTTCTCCAACTTGGCATCAGCTTTAGAACTAATTTTTGGTTCTACAAGTGCACCAGTGTTGAATAGCATTGAATCACTACATCAAATTATAGAACTGGCTATTAGAACCACTTTTCAGTTCTACAATAGCTCAATCTCTTAACAAATTCTTCTCATTACATTAAAATTTTGGTTTGGTTCTATTTGCACATTATCATCTTGAGGATCTCATGGAGCTAAGCTAAGCATTTTAGACCATGTGTTAAAAAATAATTTTAAGCCAGCTCAGCTTGTAGAACTAGCTAGTAGAACCATTTTTTGGTTCTACAAAGGGTTGTAAAAATGGTTGTACTATATTAGTCCTTTTCTTTCACACATGTTGGCTCAATTAAAAAAACATTTTTTAATGAAAATCCTTTACAAACAGTTTCTGGTTCTACTAGGTGCCTTACCATATTAGCTCGTAGAACAAAACTTTAGAATTAGTTTTTGATTCTACAAAGCTCATCCAAAACAGTTTTTGGCTATATGTTGAAGCTCATTAGATTACTTATTATGATAATGATTCTGGTCCCTTGGTGTTTAAAGAAGAATTTCTCCTTCCTCTATTCTTCTCTTCTTCTCTCTCTCTCTCTCTCTCTTCTCTTTGTGAAAGCTCAATTTTCATTTTCTCAAAAAGCTTAGTAACTCTTAAGTCTCAATGTTGAGATAAGATAGAGTATTTTTCTCTTCATTTGGGTTGTGAAAGAAAATTTATGTAACTTTAAGCTTGGTGGTTTTACTTAGTCTAGGATTATAAAGGAATCCTTGTAATAGTTTGTAGATTAATAAAATTATTGTACCTCCTATGACTTGGAAAGAGTCTTATGGTGGATGTAGGCCAACCATTCTAGCAACTAAATCACCTTAAAATTTCTCTATCTATATATTTTTTCTTTCATAGCTACTTTATTTATTGGAATAAGTTTTTAATTTAGAAATTTTTTGTAGTCTTTCTGCTAGTCTTTGATTAACTCTAATTTTTATAAGGTTTTGATTCATCCCTCCCCCCTTTTCCACTCTCAATGCCTTTAGCTACATCTACAAAATAATAATTGGTATGAGAGGCTAGTCAACACATCTTAACTTAATGGTCTATGTTGTATCCTTTTCTTATCCTAGACATGGAATAGAATCAAGGCTTCTCATCCAATAGATCTCCATGGTTTGATGACTTAGATTATCCTTTATGGAAGTTCAAGATGAAGAAAATTATTCTATCTCATGGTGATGATGTCTAAAAGATTGTTAGTAGAGGAACCAATAATTTTATGCATGATGCTTGAGCTATGAACACATTGGTTTATGGCTTGGATACTCTAGTATTTATGAAGATTATGAATCTTCAATTAATCAAAAAAATGTGTGATCATCTTCAAGCTATCTATGAGGAAGATGATAAAGTGAAGAAGTCTAATATACTAACATTAAGATCTTAATTTGATGCCCTAAAAATTCAAGAAATTGAAAACATCAGTGATTTCTTTAGTAAAGTTGATGAAGTTGTTAGTGAAATGATCATCTTGCAGGAAGCTCAATTAGAAGATATCATTTGTTAGAAAATATTATTTGTATTACCCATAAAATATGAAGTAAAGGTGTTATCCATAGAAGTGGCAAAATATCTCTCTTAATTGATAGTAGCTAATCTTTAAAGTATTCTTTCCATCTTTCAAATTAGCAAAAGTCGAACTAGTATTTCTAGCAATAGGGAGAAAATTGCTTTCAAAGCTAAAAAGAATAAAGATAAAGAGGAATCATCAACATCATATTCTAATTTTGATAAGTAGATTACTGTTCTTGTTAAAAATCTTAGAAGACTCAAAAAGATGAAGGCTAGTAAGAAGCTAATAAAATCTTTTTCTTGTTATTATTATGATGAAGCATGTCATATGATTGCAAAATGTTCAAAGAAGAAGAGGAATGAGAAGAATTAGAAAAATGAGATGGTCAAGCACTCAATACAAGTTTATTAAATTAAAATTTTAATTACCTAAAATACAAAGCCAATTAAAGCATTTAGAAAATAGTACAAAAATTAAGGATATTGAAAAAAATTCCTTTGCTAATTTTTATTATGTTGATATAATAATTGATAATTATGATATTGTTAGATAAGAATTATTTTCATTTCATCCATGATTTATGATTGCGATTTCGACGATGATTTTCAAAATATTTTATATACTAACCTAAATGAATAAGAAACTCCTAGCAATTCTAACACTACAAGCTTAACTATAGATGAAAATGAACCAAACTCATCAGACACAGTTGAAACTAAATATGAAGAATTTGATGATGTTGATATAGAAGGGATAATTGAGAAATTGGATATGCTGGCCAAACTTATTGAAAAGTTAAATAAATTTTTAAAAGAAAGGGAGTAAGAAACCTAGATCTATAATATGAAGCTTGAATTACTTGAATAAGAAAATTTGAAACTAAAAGAGAAATTTTTGCTATTAAAGAAGGACATAAAAGGTAAGGTCACTTGAGCTACATCTAATTTTCTTAGCAATTTTACATATAGGTAGGAAAAACTCAAAGATATCATCATCAATTGATGATCAAGCAATGACAAGAGCAGTCTTGGCTATGAGTCTAAATTCTCAATGAAACCATCTTTAATAAAAGCATTAACTTAAAAGATAAAATTACAAGCATATTATCCATAATCATGTCACTAGCTCATACAAAAGTAAGGGAATTCTTTCTACTCCAAGAATTCTAACCATCAAGTATGGTCTAATACTGATACCCATGTTTTTCCAAGAATATAATTTTAAGTGTAAAATATTAGGTCATAAAACAAGAAATTATAGAACTAATAAATTTTCTCATTATGAATGTATATGTTATACCAATTATACTAATCACTTTTTAAGAAATGTTAGAAGAAGGAAACAAGTTTTTGGTTGAATTAACAAAAGAGCTCTTAAAACCCAAAGACATGGTTTCTCAATAGTGACTATTCTCAACATATGACTAATGATAAATCAAAATTTATCACACTAAAATCCTTCAATGAAGGCAAGGTAAGTTTGGATAACAAACTTAATGCTATGGTAAGAGGCATCGGCTTAGTTAAAATTCATAATGATTTTCCTAATGTTCAGAATGTTTATTTTGTTAATGGATTGGATTATAATTTATTATGCTTAGGATTGTTTTCAATTCAAAGGTATAATATTTTTTTTAAGAATGAGAAATGTGTATTAGAAAAGAAAGAAAAGGATTAAGCTTATGTTACTTGAGCTAGAAATAATTTATATTCCATAAATTAGTAGCTTCAATAGCTAACTCTTATCTTTGAGACTAGTACCAATAGGCTTTGGTACAAAAGATTAGGATACTTAAGTTAAGGAAATATCCAAGCTCTCATCAAAGATCAAAGATATAAGAGGCATTCTTTAGGTAAGTAAACTAGAAGAGGTATGTTCTACATGCCAACATGGTATGTAAACTAGAGCTACCTTCAAGCCAATGAACTTTCATTATAAAGATAAGATTGAATTACTACATATGAATGTCTATGGAGCTTTCAATGTATATAGTTATAATGGCAAGAAATATTTCTTTCTTATAGTTAATTATTATACTAGAATGTCATGACTATCATCTATTGAGAAAAAATATGATGTATTTGAATGTTTTAAGGCATTTAAAAGTATGGTTGAAACTAAAACATAGCTTAAAATCAAAGCTATTAGAACTAATAATGGAGATGAGTTCACCTCAAATAACATTTATGAACTTTGTAGAGATTCAGGTATCAAGAGATATTTCTTATCAATTATAATACCTAAACAAAATGGTATCGTAGAGAAAAATAGAACTATACTCAAGATGACTCAATCTATGATAAATGAGAAGAAGGTACTAAAGTATCGATGGAATGAAATAGCCAGAACAATAGTGTATATCATCAATAAATGTTTGGTAAGAGCTAATAATGGTAAGACTCCTAATCAAATGTGGTATGATAAAATGACTAAATTTAATATTTTAAAATTTTTTGTAATAAGTACTCTATTTAGAATCAAGATAATATTTACAAGCTTGATAGTTAGTGTGAGGATGGTTTATTTATTTGATATTCTAGTTATTCAAAAGCTTATTATTGCTTGAATTTAAAAACATCAAAGATTGTCCAAATATATTATGTTAAAATTGATGAACTATCATAAGAAGCTAAAAGTGATGCTAATAAAGATATGAATTCAAATGAAGAAGAAAATAATAATGACATTTTAGCATCTAAATAAGTTGATGAGATTGAAGAAGAGTAATCAATCTCTACTAATGAAGTTAAAACAATGCAAGAGACTACACATGATGATGGCCTAAGGAGAAGAACACAAAGGATCAAATTGATAATAGATATATTTAAGACACCTCTTAAATAAAAGAAAAGGAGAAATATATTTGAAATAATAAATAATGGCTTATTAGTATACTACCTTGCTTTTTCTATTCCTCTAATCATTAGGGAAGCTCTTGGGAGTGATGACTAAAAGAACATCATGGATGAAGAGATGAAGTAGATTATAAAGAAAGATACATGGAAGCTAGTCCCATGTACCAATGGAGCTAATGTCATAGGAACCAAGCAGATCATTGCAAATAAGCTAAATAATCATGATGAAGTAACTCAGAATAAGGCAATATCAAGAACTAAAGCCTTTGCTCAAATTAAGAGACTTGATTATCAAGATATGTTTTCTCTAGTCGCAAGATTGGAATCTATTAGATTGATTTTAGATCTTTTAGTTTATCAAAGATTTAATCTCTACAAAATGGATGTGAAATCAACCCTTTTTAAATGAATAATTAAAAGAAATAGTGTATATTGAACAACCAAAAGAATATATTAATACTAAAGAGCCAAATCATTTTCATCAACCACACAAAGTTTCATATGACTTAAAACAATCCCTAGGATATGGTATGCTAATCTTGATTTATATTTAGTTTGTAATGTCCCATCCCTTTTTTAAGGATGAAAATAAATTTCAACAATGTAATTAACCTTCAAATAAAAGGATACCTTGTTATGTGAAGTTGTCATTATTCATGTATTCCTCAAGAATGGGTTTAACTTATGCCATTTAAGGTTGGGTTTAGATGTCATGTCAACATCGAGTTGCAGAGCCTAGAAGGGTAAGTAACAAGAGCTAGGTGAAGTAGGACAAGAAGGGACTAATCATCCCTTTGGCTAAATAGCCTAACCATGGTGGTAGTGCCAAATTGCCTCTAAGGCTTAAGTGGCATGGAAAGATAACTCAGAGGCTATTATAGTATACTCTTTTTTATTAATAACTTTTTTTAATTTTTCTTTCCTATTATAAGTACTAGCTATTCATTTAGGAGTTGATTCATTTATTAATTATTTTATGATTTTTCCATTATAATGCTTACGAATGTAGTGAATGCAAAGAATTAAGTGATGAATGAATATGTTTTTACAACATCTGGGAATGGGATGTCACATATGGTATTGGAGCAAACCATAATTTAGGAGCCAAAGTGAAAGAAACATATTATTTTATTATTATTATTTTTTTAAAAAATTACATCCAAATAGAATAAATGTAAGGGAAGAAGTGAAATACAAGAAAAAGGAAGATGTGGAATAAAAGGAATAAGGAAAGTAATCATTTGTTGCAACCAAGCAAGTTGAGGGTATCTATGACTATCTTCAATTATGCTTCTCATTTTTCATCAGTGGAATCCTTTTTGTTGAGCACCACCTTGCATCTTTCCAACCCTTCACATAATTTCTTGAAGTATTTACTAGCACTCCTTACTATAGCTGCTAATTCTTCCTTTCTTTGAAGTTGGATCTTTAGCATCTTCATCTAAATCGATCTATCATTCATGTATTTTTGGAATTCCTTATCCTTCCTTTTCATAAAGCAAGATTAAATTATGAGTTATAAAAAAAATAATCAAATAGAAATAAAATAATAATAAGAGAAATAAATAAGGACTACATACCTAAAGGTGATCATTGTCAATTTGAAGAAACCATTTGTGAGACTTTATATAGTGAGCTAGATATGTAGCACTCTCCAATTCAACTAGAAGTTGCACTAGATCTTTGGAAACTTCTAGAGCATCCTCAGGAATTGGATGAAACGATGAGGGAACTCAAACCTAGACCAATTCATAATCATCTTTGAAGTTGCATCACTAGGACTCCCGTAGGTGGTAAACATTCTCAGGAATATAGTAGGAGTTGTTACTAGAGATTCTATGGCCAAGACACTGAAGAAGAATAAGTTCTTCTTTGGTATCCATCACTATCTATCCCATCAAATAATGGGAATCTAAGATATAAAATGAAGGAATTACTAAAGTAGATCTCAGATCTAGTGTTGGTACCACTTGTGGAAAGGAACTTGGCATCACAAAAAGTGATGGCATGCATGGTGATCTAGATGGAGTAAAGGGAGATGAAAAAATGGAAGTTTGTTTAGAACTCACACCTACATCATCTCTCTCCATTTCTTGAATAAAGTACCTTCAACCCTGAGGCATTTGCTATATAAACAAGATTAACATCAGAAAAGAAGAATAAAAGGGAAGTATTCAAACCTTAAAATAATTAAACTTACCTCTGATTCCTTTTCATTATCCTATCTTTTACTTTATTATTGAGCTTGTTGTTGGGATTTTTATTAACTATGAGGTAATTAGAACTTTGCTTAGTACATTGCCTCTATTAATAAAAGGAGAGAGAATTTATTAGCAAAGAAAATAAGACATTAAACTAGGCTATTATACATATATATACATACCTTGGAGCTGGTAAATGTGATTTGTTATTGTGGCTAAACCAAAGAAGCACCTAGAATGGATGAAGCACCTTGAACACATTTAGTTTGTGTAGTCTAAGCACATTCTCTTGGAATCTGTGTATCATGGATTGATTCATATGGCATTCCAAATTTCACTATCAATAAATACATAAAGAAACATAAGTAATAATAGAAATATAAAATACATGAAACATATAAAATACCTCACTACTTTCTTCTTGATTTCTAGCCTATTGTAAAACCAATTGATCCTTTTTGCCATCCTTAAGCTTACTCTTTATAATTTTGTCCTCTTCATGAAATTTAAGATGTAAACTAGGATTGTATAGGCTAAATAGTTTTATTAAAGTATTTAACTTAGAATTAAGTACATTATCAAGAGTATTCAAAATATGGTATATGATTTACTAGGATTTCTTTTGGTAGTAGCAACTCCACTCATAGCATTGTACAAAGCAAAAAAACAAGATAGTAACCAATCATAAACTCTACTAGTTATGGCATCATGAAGTATGTAGATGAAAAGAGTAGTAACATAAGATTGGTGTTGATGCCATAATACCTTACTATGGATGAATTGACATAATTCAAAGTGAATTTCATAGATGAAATCCCCATGAAGAAATTGGCTTTTATTGATAGCAAAATCAATAACAAAATTAGATAATTATTTTTGGCAAAATGTCTTAAATTTAGGAGATAAAATTGATGGAATTAAAGGATCCTGCCCTTAGTGAAAACCTAAGGTTGTTCAAATAGCAAATGAAATAATCATTATCAACCCAAAAAACAATTGGGTAGTGATGCTTATATTGGTATTATAAAGATTAAACCATTGAATTATTAAGTATTTACACTATGTTGCCTTGAAACTAGGAAGAAAAGTAATTTAGATAATTGTGAAGCTATAAGAAACTAAAACCCCTCCTTTCTAAGTAAATCATGCACAAGATTGGAAGAATTCACTACATTATTTTGGCGATAAAGAATGGATACCAATTTAAAGCTACCTTGAGTTGAAGAAGGAGCCTATGTAGGATAATTTAGGGTCATGATGATAATGGTTAAAATCCTTTGTGTTGATGCTAGAAATCTTTAAGCTTCTCTGCTAATGAAATCCATCAATCTTCAACTGATATTAAACTATGATGGAAAAAGTCTTTCTTCTTCTCATATTTATAAAAGAATAATAGGAGTAAAGAGGAAGTATCAACTTAAGTTAATTAATGATTCAATCAAGATAATTATTACTTGTTATGATTTTTTGATTGCTAGTTCCACTAAAATAATGTTATCCCTTTCTCAACACATAGTACTCTCCAAGACTATTCCAACCATACTAGTTTCTTCAAAATTCAACTTACAATTTGGGAGATATGGTGTTTCTTAGGTTAAATGCAATTTTAAAATTAAAAAATTTATATTTATATTTTTTATTTTTATCTATTTATTTAGAAAAAAAGAAAAAATGAAAAGTGGGAGGTCATGGGCTTGACCCCAACCCCTAAATATTCTTTTTATTAAAAAAAACCTTTTGACATGATTGCAACCAGCCTTGTTGCTAGCCATGATTGGTCCTATTACTAGCCATGATCAAGCACATAGGCCCAACAGGTTGATGGCTAGTGATAACCAAGGGCCTAACCCAAGGGATATAAAATGATAGCCATGTGCTACTCCATTTGTAGCCATCACCTCTTGGGACATCTGTGCCATTATCGTCCTCTCTTACTGCCTTCCATGTGCCACTATCACCCAGTCATCATACACTACTGCCACTTAGTCCACTACTATGCTACTTGCCATGTCCTATAGTATCTACCCTTTGTAATTTCATTAGACACTAATGATGATGTTAATCACAAACACCCCTGGCATCAATGGTGTCACCAATCACAAGCACCCCTTGTGTTGATGATGCCACCAATTACAAGCATGCTTGGTATTGATGATACCACCAATCCTAGGTACTCCTAGCCTCAACAAACTCACCAATCATAGGCATCCTTAGTGTTGATGATGCTAGCAATCATAGCCACCTTCACATCAACAGTTTCGCTAATCATAGTCACCCCTTACATTAATGGTGTCGTAGATCACAACCATCCTTGGCATTGATGGTGCCACTAATTCAATATACCCTTGGCATCCTCAAGTACTACTAATCATTGGCATTCTATAGCATCCTCTAGTGCCACCTTCAATGGATAAAACCTTATAAATTGCCTATATTGCTACCCTTTGAATAGCTACACTAGCCCTAGTAAGAGCCATAAAGACCATAGCGTAGGTCTCATAGGCCTTGCTCAAGTTCTGCTAGCCTAGGGTTTGGTGCATAGGCCTTCTTTAGGATCCATGTAGGCCCCTTTTAGGGCTACATAGATCCATCTCTATATAGCAAAAATTCCTTTCTCACAGACCTTGTGTAGCCCTACCCTTCCTTTGTTGACTTCATGTAGGCTTGGGCCATGCCTTCCAACGCTGCCCCTTGCCATTGCTAATGCTTGATTCTACTACTACATTTCTTGCCTCAACCATGTCTCCTACCTAGCCACCATCCCTATATACTAGATGTTCTTGCCTTTAGTGATGAAAAATATTTTTCCATCAACTAATGAGAAAATTAAAATTTTTCAACAATTGATGGAAATTTTAAAATTTTTCTCAACCAATGGGAAATTAGAAATTCATTTCATTAATGTATTAATTTACATTAAAAACATGTGAATAAATTTAAAGATTTAAATTTTGTGTCTTGGTTATAAAAAAAATAAAAATTCCATAGTTAAGCATGCTTGACATGGATTAGAACTAGGATGGGTGACCTCTTGGGAAGTCTTGAAAATCATGTAAGTTTTGGAAAATCTTAAATGACCATAAGTTTAGAATCTAGAGTTTATTTTCAACTAAATGAAAAATAATTCCAATAGAATTAAACTTTTCAAACATAATTAAATGGTTAGATTTAGGCTTTGGATAATAAAAATTACCTTTTAACCCATTAATTAAGGTCTTGAAACAATTAGCATTATCAAATTGAAATCCATGATAGTTTCAACATCTTCTACAACTGAATAACTATTTTGAAACCTAAGAAAAGGGATCATAGAGACTAAGAATTGTTAATGTACCTAATTTCTTCAATTTACTAACATTTGGAACCCAAAGAGTACATTAGAGAGCAATGGAGGCCTGATTCAATGACAAGATGAATGCCCTTGAGTATGAAATTAATGAGATCAAGGGAGTTTAAGAAGAGCTTAATTAGTTAAATCAAGCGTTTGGGGATAGAGATGCATAACATATAAAAAAATTAGAAAATTGTTTCAAAGTTCAAAGTATAAATGGTTAGATGTGAAAATAAAGATGGATTCCTTTGTATAGTCCATCAAGCAATTAACAAACCATCTCACCTAGCCGTCCAGTCATGTTCCACCAAGAGATCAACATCAAAATCAAGATCAACTTCCCCCTAGGCATCCACACTAAAATCTAGCCCTACCTACTAGTCACCAGGATATTGATATTCCTTCTTTAGGTACTAGAGTAAAATCCAAAGGTGAGGGATATGAGAATTGACATAATACACCTAGAGAATCATTGATTCAAGTTCATGCTAAAAAAGTAAAATTAGACGATTATGATAAAGCCCCTAGATCCAATCCCAAGGCAAAGGATTAGCTTGATACAATGAAAAACTACTTTGATATGTTGAATTTGTTAAGCTAATAATGTTTAGAAGTTGTCTCTTTGTATTTAAGAGGACTTTCAGAAATATGGTGGAATGGGCTAAGATCTCATGGTTTGATTACAAATTAGGCTATTTTTATCGATATTTTAAACAAAAATTTATTCTTGATTCTTTCCTCAAATAGTTAAAAATGAGATTTGATTCCTTAAGATTGGGAAGGTGATCTATAGAAGATTACTACAGGGAATTCTATTATCTCTCTTGGTATGTATGTCACCAGGATGAGCGAGAATAAGCTTCAAAGTTCATTGGTGGATTACATGGACAAGTGCATTCCTAGACAAAAGCACATAATTATCAAATAGTTGATGAATCATATAGAATTGCTATAAATTATGAAGAATTAAATTAATTAAGAACTATCCTTTGATAATTAAACCTTCAACAAGCTACCCTTTCATAAGAAATAGTAGAAGAAACACCAACCAAAAGAGCTCAATCAAGATTAGGACCTTTTGTTTGTGGCAAAGATCATTTCAAACAAGTCTATCCAAAATTACAAACAAAGGTACCAAGAACCAATCAAATTATGAATCAAAGACCCAATCCAAACATGAATAAAGAAAAAATCCCAAACACCACCATAGCTATTAAGAAGATATTTGCATCAACTAAATTAGGGTTGCATAAATGATTTTTGAAGGTTCAATTAAAGGTAAAAAAATTACATTTTTTATTGATAGTGGTGTTAGTAATAATTTTTTTTTCAAAGTTAATTAATTTAATAAAATTAAGTTTACCTTCCAGGAAAATTATTAAGATAGAACTTAGAGATGGAACAACCATGAGCAAGCATAGCAGGTATAGAGAAATTACCTTTACTTTCCAAGACATGTCTTTTATAGATGAATTCTTTAAATTTGAACTAGGTGATGTTGATAAAATTTTAGGAATGTCTTTCCTAAAAAAATTTGACATTATTGCCCACTTTGCAACTCATATTTTAAAAGTCCCAACCACTGATAGAGTTAGGGTTCTAAGGGGGGTGGCAATAGTAAAGTAAATTCACATGATAACCATTAAGTAAGAAAAAATATTAGTTAAAAATGGTGCTATGATGTTGGTTGTTAAAGTAACTCAACCTCAGAAATCTTTAGGTACTAAGATTCCAAAAGAACTTGAGGAATATAAAGATTTAGTATTTGGTAAAACTAAAGAATTACTTCCAAAAATAACTATTGAGCATGCTATTGATATTTTTCCTGGTACACAACTTGTTTCAAAAGCCCCTTATAGTTTTTCCACTTTTGAATTAAGAGAATTAAAAGTAAAATTAGATCAACTATTGGAAAATTTTATCTAGCATATTACCTTGGGGTGCACTAGTCCTATTCTTTAAAGGAAAAGATGGTACGTTAAGATTATACATCAATTATAGGGCATTGAATAAAGTGATGATTAAAAACACATGTCCTTTATCTAGAATCAATGACTTGTTTGATCAACTTATGAGTGCATGTTTTTTTTCAAAGATTGATTTAAAATCAAGTTATCACCAAATAAGAATTAAGGAGAAAGATATTGAAAAAACTACTTTGAAAACCAAGTATGGATTATATGAATTTGTTGTGATGCCATTTGGATTAACTAATGCACTTGCAAATTTCATGGAATTAATGAATAATCCTTTTATTGAATATCTTGATCAGTTTATTATAGTATTTATGGATGATATACTTGTTTCTTCTAAGTTAAGAGAAGAACATGTTAAACATTTCAAAATTATAATGGAAATTCTTTTATATCAATAATTGAAATCTAAATTAAGTACATGTGAACTCTTTAAAAGAGAATTCTCTTACGTCGACCATATAGTCTCTAACAAAGGATTGCAAGTAGATCCAACAAAAATTAGTGTAATTTGGGACTGGCCTGAATTAAAACATGCTATAGTGGTTCATAGTATTTTAGAATTATTAGGTTTTTATTGATGTTCCATTAAAGATTATTGTACTTTAGTAGCCCCTTTGACTAACCTTTTGGAGGAAAAGTGTGTGTTCAAGTTTAATAAAAAATGCAAGGAATCTTTCCTTATATTAAAGATGCTACACACAATAACACCTATTTTAAGAATTCTAGATGAAGAATTATCATTTGAAGTATTCACAGATGCATGTGGAATAGGAATTGGTGTAGTTCTTTCACAAGAAGATAAATTGGTATGTTATGAATCTCATAAATTATAAGAAGCTAAGGTAAATCACTCAAAGTATTGTTTAGAATTACTAGCAATTATTCATGCTCTAAAACTTTGGAAACATTATCTTTGTGGAAAATGGTTTGCACTAAAAATAGATCATAAAAGTTTAGAATATTTCTAGAGACACCCTATTTTGAATAATCATAAATGACAATGGATAGAAGTATTAGCTAAATATGATTTTAAAATCAAATATATTGCCAGTAAACAAAATGTAGAAGTTGATTCCCTTAGTCAAATATGTAACTTAATGATAGGTGTGGTAACGATCCATATGAAACAAGAAATTAAGGAAAAATATAAAAGAAGATTTATTTTTTAAGAAAATTTTAACCAATATTTCCTCTAATCCTTGATATCAACTTGCCTCTAACAAATTATTGTTGAAAGGACAAAGAGTGTTCATACCAGAAGGAAATTGAAGAATAAGGTTATTGTGTGAAGCACATGAAGTACCAAATGTAGGTCACCCAAGTTATATTAAGACTTATATGATGTTACAAAAATATTATTTCTGGCATTGAATAAAGAATGATGTGTCCTTGTACATTAAAAACTATCGAACATGCCAATCAATAAAAGCTAAACAAAAGAAACCTAGGGGGTTATTACAACTTTGGAAGTTCCAACGTGGAAATGGAAAGACATTACCATGGATTTCATTGTAGAATTTCTAATAACCAAAATGGAAAATGACTCAATTTTGGTAGTGGTTGATCATCTATCAAAGATGACACATTTTATAGCTTTAAAATCTACAAACACAGTAGAAGAAGTAGTCCAAAAATTCATACATGAAGTATTTCAATTGCATGGATGTCCAAAATCTATCACCTTAGATTGAGATCCCAAGTGCATATCCAAATTCTAGAAAACTTTCTTCCAAGAGCTTGGAACCTAGTTGAAATTTAGCACAACTTACCACCTAGAGACTAATGGGAAAACTGAATGTGTAAATAGAATAGTAGAAGAAATTCTACAAATTTATGTTGGGAGTAGACCTAAAACATGGAAGAATTATTTACACCTAGAAAAATTCAATTATAACAACAATTATCAAGGCTCCATACATTGAACATCATTCAAAGTAGTATATGGATGAAACGATCGTACACCACTAACTTGGGCAGATCAAACCTTAAGAATACAATGGAAGGAAGAATAAATAAAAATAACAAAAAACATTGTTATAAGAGTTAAAAAAATCTTGCAAACTACCTAAAATAAATATATAAATATGTAGATCAATGTTGGCTTAAGAAAGAATTTCAAATGGGTGATCAAGTATTACTAAGAGTAAAACCTACTAGAAGTTCTTTAAAACTTGGAAAATATACTGAATTGGCACCAAGATATTATGGACCTTTTGAAATTTCTAAAAGAATTGGTGAAGTGGAATATACTGAAAGAACATTTATAGTAAAAGCCTATCTCATCTAAAAGCATCATGAAAGAAAGCTCAAAAATATAGAAATGCTCAAAACATAGCTAGCTAGAGTTTATATTACTTGAAATGTTACTTAAGACACATTAATGAAAAAGAATGGGGACACATAAATGAAATGAGATGAGTAGTTGTTTCTTGTGTAAGCTAAGCCAAAAATATTTTCATTGTAAAGTAGTGACTATTTGTGTGAAATATGAAATGATGGATTTCTTCCTTCTTTGTCAAGCTTTCAATTCACACTTCAAGCTCATACTAGAAGTAGTAATGGAGGCTAATATGTAACAAATATAGCTTCTTATTCTTCAACTACTCTTCTTAATGGATCAGTGATGGCTATAATTTATCCTCTCTCATACTTCTCCAATGTATGAGTAACAACTTGGAAAATGGCTTTAGAAATAGATATAAAGCTATTAGAATTTCTTATTTTTATATTCTTCTCTTCTTCTCAATCTCTCTCTCTATAAAACCTCTATTTTTATTTTTTCCAAAAAGGTTGGTAACTCTGAAGTCTCTATGTTAAGACAAGGTATAGTATTTTCCTATTTCCTGGTGCTATGAAAGCAAGGTTATGTAACTTTGGAGCTAGTGGTTATGCTTAGTTCAAGATTGTAAAGGAAGCCCTATAATTTATTTATATTAATAAAATTACTTTGCCCCCTAGGATCCATTCTAGTAGTTAAACTATCTTAAAAGAAATGTGTCTATTTATTTATTTAATTTCATAGATACTTTATTTATTAGGATAAGTGTTCAATTTTGGGCTTCTTACTAGTGTTTTTTCTACTCCTTAATTAGCACTTAATAATAAAATATATACCTATGTTCTATGAAATTTTTGTTTTGGCCATGTATATATCATCAGGGTACATATAATTAGGTAGATGTTTGAACATGGAATATTTTTTAATAGTATTTACCCTAGATACATATAGTCAAATTATAACCTTATGATGAAACGCTAGATAGTCAATGCATCAACTAGGCTGTGTATACAGGGCCCTATATACATGGTCGCATCGACGTGGCACTATTTACGTAGGGCCTATTTTAGCCTATAAATAAGTGGCCCTCTATCACACCTAGGTACCTTTTAGTTAGTTGTAGCAAAGGCCTTGATTTTGTTTTTGTAGGAGTTAGAATATTTTCCTAGTGCATTCTCATAGTATAATGCTTGTAATTGTACAACACCTTTATTCAAGTGTGACGTACTTGGACGTGCACATGACCGAAAATAAAGATCGAGATTACTTCATCATTGCAACATTCACTTAGTTTTAATTTTTTAATTATTATTGTTATTTATTTTTTCTTAGTTAATATTCTTTTATCATCATTTACTATTCCTGTTGTTAAATGTAGAATCAGTACGACTCAATCATGAGCATTTAAGTATGACTACTTGGTAACCCAGTAGCGTACCTAGGATCTATGCTTGGTAATCCTAGTAGTAGTCATGCATGAGGTCCAAGATGTGTATGGATGATTAAGGAATGGATGCTCACCGCACTTAGGTTAGCTTAGACTCATTTCCTATTACTCATTAGTTTAATCAAGCTTATTTTCCATTCCCTCTAGGAGTAGCACTAATTTAGGATTACATCATACGCCTCACTCTGGACTAAACCATACGTGACAAACCAAATACTAGTCCAAGTGGGAAGATAGCAAACTGCGATCAACATGTAACTATCTAGATACCATGACTAGCCTGTCCATGAAGTTCAACCGGATCATGTGTGAATGCTCGTATTCATATGGTTGAGTGTAGGGGTGCCTCGCCATTCATCATTGGCACCATTTCCAGGGATGGTGCTAGTTATTTATATTAGTTACATCATACATGATCACTGTACCAAATCCTTGACGATATATCTTTTAGAAAAATAGTAATCCTAAGTGTAATTAAATCACACACAAATTTACAATCATGTCTCTCTCACAAGACTATGACAATGCAACAACTAGTAGGGAAATTCATTGGAGAACCAACGAATATTATGACAATGAAGATTGGAGTACGCAACCTGAGGTGGGGGTTTTTTATAAACATAAACAAAGACAACATCGTCCCAACGCATGAAAGCATAACTCACCCGATGACGATAAACCCCTACTAGCCACTACAAGCTTAATGGAAATACAAGAGGCTATTTGAATAGCCTGCAGGCATCATAAGAAAAGTTGTCTACTCGTGCTTGATTTAAACAACTTTCCCAAGTTTTTAGAGGCTATGATTCAGATCCAAAACAACATTTACAAGCCTTCTACGATGCCTATACATGGAATAATATTGATAATGGGTGGCAAAAACTTAAGCTCTTTCTTCTGCCACTCATTGGCCAAGGAAATGTATGGTATAGGTAGTTAAAACCAAAATCAATTCGACGTTGGTTGACAATGGTAGAGCTTTTCAATGAAAGATATCAAACCTATGCGAGAGTGTCAACCTTGAGGAGACAAATCCAAGAATGGAAACAAGTGCAACATGAACCATTGGACATGGCCTTAGAAAGATATTATGCACTGTTAAAATATTGCCCATGCCATGGCTTCTCTGAGGAAAGGCTAATGTACCATATCATAGATGGGCTCCGTAATGAAACAGGGGAGACCCTAGGGATGTGCACCTGAGGTCAACTATATGAGCTATGAACCCATCAATTCCAAGAGCTTATCAAGTAGATAGTAAAAGAAGAAGGAGAAATATCCAAATGGGATAATGTTGAAAGTTCTCAATAGGACCAAAATCTTAACTTAACAAGGGTCCATGATCATGAAGAGGAGAAATCAACTCACTTCAAGGAGGTGGAATCATATTTGCCAATCCTACAATCACTAGATGAAATTCAGGCAAAGATTAATAATATGACAGACTAGGTACATGAAAGATGTGGAGAATATTCCAACACTATTAGAGGAAAAACTATGCCAAATCGAGAAATAGGACAGGACACCACGCGACAATTGAAACAAAGGGTATAAGAGAATAAGGATGAGAACTCAACTACCAATCATACGTATCAATGTAATATTTTCTTGTACGATCACCTCAAAGGTTAATGTCCAATCTTGTTACATTTACATGAGCATTGGGAAGGAATGTTACATCCAGAGTTCATAAAAAAATACTATGTCCAACCACAGTGGAAAAAACCTCAGTTGTGGGGGAGGCCACTGCCAATTGGACCATACCCTTCATATGCTACAACACCAAATTCTTATTATGTTCAACACACTATTTCTCCAATGGGATCAGCATCCTCTACCTCACCTCATTGTTATCATTCTCCCAAGTACTATCCACCCATGTCCTCTCCAACAAGATAACCACCTCATGTGCCTTACACTTCTCCTCAACCTCAATATTCTCGTACTTCACCACCAACTATGCCAGAAAATTTTACACCACAACACCAACCCACAAATGTTACTTATGTTGCTACTATCAAAAGCAGTGGAGGTCCTTCACAACATCGAAGGCATCCCTTCTTTAGATGTGACCATTGAAAGGGACACCATAGTTCGGAAACCACTGCGTCCACCAACTCAGCACAAATCCAACACTATGGTGCATCTTCCTCTTCCAACCCAACACCTCATGTTACCTTATCAAGGCCATCAGTCAATACTCCAACAACCATGGGGACCAATAAATATTGTCACATGGGGAGACATGTTGATCCTTGCGTACCATCTTATGGTAACAA
Source organism: Gnetum montanum (assembly GCA_015680685.1). Taxonomy (NCBI): domain Eukaryota; kingdom Viridiplantae; phylum Streptophyta; class Gnetopsida; order Gnetales; family Gnetaceae; genus Gnetum; species Gnetum montanum. Next base: position 317,563 of record MNCI01007747.1, on the reverse strand, counting down.
GTACCATAGTGGGTCAACTCCTTATAAATTAACCACATCTTATAACTTGCCGAACTATGTCAAGTCTAATCAAGTGTGTGAACCCCAATGGGGTAAGTATGTCCAAGCCCCAATATTTTCAACATGCAAGGATCCCCACCTTCCATTTATTAATTCTAGCCATGCTCAACCATTTAGTTATGGGGGGTATACTCCATTATAACAACATAGAATTAATAAATGTTTTTATGTTTCTTTAATTTTTCAAATTTTTGTTTTCCAATTTTTCACCTTTTAATTTATTATTTTATCTTTTTATCTTTTTATGAGTAATCTCATCTATGAATAAAACACTCATGTGACTCATTGGTTGAGGTGTTTTTCTATGCTATCAAGTCTCAAGTGACTAATTATTTGAATAGCGAGCCCATCACATCCACCCAACCATTCTATTAAGAAGAGGTTATGCTCTGGGTATGATGATATTCTTGACATCATTAAAACTTAAAGTAATTTTGTGCTCATGATGCCCAAAGTGAAAAAAGATGGACTAAGAGGGAATGGCCAGGGTGTGACATCAATGGAACTTGTGGATTCTCTTTGGTGACATTTGTAGGTGCTATCATGTAGCTTGGTTGTACTAAGATCCTTGTAGATGGAACAAAAATGGGAGTAAGAGTATTAAAGGCACACAAAAGAGAGAGAGAGAGAGAGAAGAGAGGGAAAATAGAGTCTGCCAAAGTGGCCAAACAAAAATTATGCTACAAAGAAATTCCAAGTCACTTCTCCCTTGCACAAAATGCTAAGTGATCATATGCCTTGCTGTCATGGTGCCCTTATGGTTGTCCATCATTGGATGAAACGATGCGATGTCATTAATTAGAGGAATGGACTTGGTCCTGATCTTGGAATGATGGGTTAATGACACCTTAATCATGCTTTACACATAGGATTCATTGTGCCCTGAGTCAGTTACCTCACATCCCAATCTTTGCAATCCCTTCTCTGATTCATTCCATCTCATTGTTCATGTATTTGTGACTCATGTCTTATATAGCATTGAATTCATATCTCATCATGGTGTTATCAACATGTGTGTTTTTTTTTGCATCAATATAGATTACATTTAACCCTTCTAGTTCCTACAAACATCTTAAGGTATGGTTACACAAGGGCATGTAGGTTGGAACCTGCTTTGGGGAGGATCCACTTGCTCGAGTTTTGTAATTTGTACTTGTTGCAAGCCACCACATCATCTTATACCCTCCAAGTACTTCATTTCCAAATATATTCTTTCCTTTTTCATCATTTTATCAAACGTTTCTCAAAACTAGGTCTAACATTAAACTTTTAGGGCAACTTCCTTGAAAAATTTAAATCACACTAAGTAAGGAATTCAACATTTATTAAAGGCAATGAGTAAGGTATGAAATCATTAAACATTTTTCAAATAACCTTACTAAAAATTGATATTTGTGTGATTATAGATGTCCCCTAAAAGAGGACAATAAGAAAAACCTTCTCAAGGTGCAACCAAACGACTTGGGGAAGGGAGAGGCCAGGGACCTCATGTAGAACATGCAAAGTGAAAGGAAATCATTCAGCATCCATCATAAAACTCCTATTACTGCATAATCTATCCAAGAAAAGGGAGGAGAGGTCAAGGCCCAAGCTTATGAAGAGGAACGAAAACTATTTGTGGCATGGCATGTGAAGGCCAATCAAGTGTTCCTGCAGCTGTTGTGTCCATGAAAAGTGCTGACTCCATCAAACATTGGAACATTATCATGGACGACTCATAATCCTCAAATAGAAGAGGAGAAATGTTAGGTGCTTCTTCAATGGTATCAATCTCAGAAGCCTGATGCATAGGATAAAGGAAAGGCACCCATGGAGGAGCCACCACTACCAGGAACCCCATGAGTTCCACAAATTTTATCATTTTGTGTCTGTGTCCCAATTTTGTCATATCCACTATAGCATGAATAAATTTCTAGTTAGTCAATAATCCCATACCCATCCACTATGTATTCAATTGAGCTTGTTCCTCACTTTCTTTGAGTCAAGGACAAGTTTTTACTTAGTCATGGGGGTATGATGAAGTGCTATATAGTCAATGCATCGACTAGGCTGCTTATACAGGGCCTCACATACGTGGATGCATTGACGCGGCCCCGTCAACGCATCCCTCCATGCGTCAACGTGGTCCTATTTATGCAGGGCCTCTTTTAGCATATAAATAAGTGGCCCTCCACCACACCTAGGTTTCTTTTATTTAGTTGTAGTGAAGCCCTTGCATTTTGTTTCTGTAGGAGTTAGAATATTTTCCTAGTGCATGCATGCAGTGTGATGCTTGTAATTGTATGACACCTTTATTCGAGTGTGATGTACTTGGACGTGCACATGACCAAAAATAAAGATTGATATTACTTCATCAATGCAGATGAGTGGCAAGGTACCCCTACACTCAACCATACAAAATGAACGTAGCACATGCGATCCGGTTGAACTCCATAGACTAAATGCCTAAATGCCCCATGGAACACTTGGGGTTAATCGTTCATTGTCTTCCCAGACTTACTTCTTGTTGTTATGGTGTATGGTTAAGTAAGTTCGAGGTATATGATTTTTTTGGTCTTTTATGATTTTATGTCTTCTAAACTAAGAGAAAATGGTTGAGAAACTAACTAACTCTAACTAATGTCCTAAGTCTAAATTAACTATCGTCAGCATCCATTCCCACTTACTATACACACCCTGAACTATGCAACTGTGGCTACCAAACGCTAATCGTTACTGAGATCACCACACGTAACGCATGTGCTTGAAGTGGTTGTACTGAGGCACCTAACTAGCCTAAGTGTGACAAGCAGTTGATTCCTTGACTAGCTATACACATCTGTAGATGCTCGTAATCAAGTTGTACTCGTCCCATGTTCTAGGAGATAAGGGGGAGAGAATCTAATTGCGATGAGTAGTTGATTCCTTGGTTAGCCATACACATTCATCAATGCTCGTAACCAAGTCGTACTCATGCCATGCTAACAACAGGTAAGAAATAACATGTAATAAAACCCATCCATGTACTACAAGGTTTATCCACAAAGCTTGTCTTTATTGCCGTACACAACTTATGTTTAGGTACAAAGCTGCTCGAATAAAGAACTGTTCACTTGGGGGACTCCTACTGCGGGCACATGGAAAATATTCTATCTCTGGGGTGATCAATCCGCTAGAGCTTTACTACTTCTAGCCTAGGATGGGAAATGAGGGGAGTTCTACCTCTTATTTATAGATTTGGCAACGGACTACGATATCGCATATGCAATATTGCAGGGGACGATGCGATATCGTGATGGCCGCGATATCGCGTACGTGATATTGCGGTGCATGCGATATTGCATCTCATCATACCCCCATAACTGAATAAAAACTCCTCCTCGAGTTCCTTACAATAATATCAGGTAGGTATGGAATTATTGAGGGAAATGGAACTAATGGGATGACATGTGAATGGAACATTATTAGAAGACTTGACAAAACTGGTGTTCATGACAACAGGGGTGAACACCTTATTACAATGACATTAGGCCTTTGTTGGCAGCTGAGAAAGAGAGAGAGAAAGAAGTGTTGCTATTGCGAATGCCAAAATTGTGTCTTCATTGTCCATCCGTAAGCACACCATCGATCTTGCTCCTTGCATAGCTACTTCTAGCATGGCTCCACTCTAAGTGTTTGCTCCAAATCCAATCCGTTGTCTACATGTCCACCATCTACACACACAACACAATTATATATTAGTAAGGGTAATTGAATCATCATGTAATTGATACCTTGCTTCGGTGTAAACTCATTAGCTAGGTTGTGGTATGGCTGATATGGATTTGGGAATATGTGACTGATGACTACCAAAGGTGTAGGGGTTAGGAAGAAAATCAAAAAATTTCGAGGCAGGGAGAAAATCGAAAAAATTATGCCCCATACCCCCATGACTGATCACGAACCTCCGCTAGCGTTAGAATGGAGAAAGAAAAGGAGTAAGAAAGATAGATAAAAAGGGACAACTATGGCATCAATGAAGTGGATGTCAAGATGGAAATGAGCAAAAATAAAATTAATTGCAAAATGTTAAGGAAAAGAATCTAACTAAGGCTCCAAATAGGAATGTTAGTGGGTCCTCCCCAAAGAAGGCTCATGCTCTTAATGCCCTAAAAAACCCACATTTAAAGAGTCTGTAGGCTTTGGGAATGTCATTTGGAACAAGAGTTAAAGTCTTAACCACAAGCATTTACCAAAAAGAAAATAATGCATCGACCAAAATATATACACTAATGATACAACCGGCAATGAGGTGAACAATGGAGAGAAGGATGGAGAGAAGAGAAATGGAATGGAATCCCAAGAACAAGGTGGTGTACAACCCCTTGTGTGTTTGATGATTAATGTGATTTGGGAAATCTCATTCCAACTCCGGCCCCAAACCAACCACATCCAGTGACTTTGCATCAATGCATTCAGGTTAACCATCCACTTGGGTAACAAGAATGCATGCTCCAAGAGCCACCACCATTCCGACGAAACAAAGGAGAGAATGGAAAGTGAGAAGGGCCTTAGTTAGAGGGAACACGTTTGGTTCCATAACCAGTGCTTGCAGCCCAAGTTTATTTGCCTAAGGGGTGTGCTTTGAATTCTCACTTGGTTTTTTTTTTGTGTTTTGTGTTAGTATGTGTGAGAACCACAACATGCAAAGACTTCTTATTTTTATTGTCTCAACTTCCAATAATTGGGTAACATCGGAACGGTAGAAAACTCAAGAAGAAACATTCAAGCACCCAAGAGAATGACCAACACAAAAGCATCAAGTTCCTTTGAATTCACACCCGTTTCAATCCATGAGTCCTTCCTTAGTGTGAGAAATCCCCAATCATCGATTCGTTTAAGTTCTTATTAAGAAGGGGATTGTACATTTCCAAGCCGAGAGAAACCATAGAAATTGGTGGATGGATGGATGAAGTGGTCTCATTGCCTGCCATATTAGAAGAAACATACCTTAGTATCAACATTGTGACCTAAAGGTAAAAATCAAACATTAGTAATCAATATGAAAATAGTTCATACCATCATGAAGAACGCTTATTATTGGACAAACTTATAGGGTGGATCACACACACACACAAAAATTGAAAACGTATAATGATGATGTAAAACAAAAATGAGAAAAGTTAAAGAAATTTGTAAGAAAAAAAGTAGAAAAGTTAAAGAAATTTGTAAAACAAAAATATGTAAAACAAAAAAAATGTTGTAAAACAAAAACATGTAAAATAAAAACTAAAAAGAACTGAGGGCCCCATATGATTAGCATAGGTGGCCATCTCCCCCATGACTGAGTTGTAAGGGAGAGATCCAAAATAATGAGTGTTTTTTTGAATTTCGTAGAAGTGCCCAACTTCTCCCAATTGATGTTCTTAGGTTGAGGGGTGGAAGTTGGCGACGCTCATATTTCAATGTGTCTATGCCTTCGTTACAGGTATGGGTTTCCTCAGTTCATTCCATGCACCTTTTTCTGCTCCTTCTAGCTATCAACCATGGGGTGTCTACTTCTTCTTGTGTGGTTGCTACATACAAGCATCTTTGTTTCAATGTTTACTGGGCACACCTATTACATGAAGGCATTTCCTCCATGTCATTACCTGATGAATTACTGTATGTGATGCATGGAACTTTCCTCTTCTCGATCTTTCCACATATGTTTATCTTAGAGATTTCCAAGGAAAGATCACGGATCCTCAAGCATGCGTCTACTATACTAAGCCATGCCCTTCCCATTATAATTGGGAAGTCTCCTTCATTGTTGTTAACTACAATCACCAGGAAATCAGCTGGGTAAGACCAACCACACACAGTGGTAATGATGTCCTCCACCAATCCCAAGGAAATGGTGATAGACGGGTCTGCCAGCTCTAGTGGAATGTTGCTCTTCTTGAGTTGCAGCAAGTTCCAGGCTTGATACATCTCTCGTGAAATTAAGTTGACTCCGGAACCTAAGTCAAGAAGATCCCTATGTGGTTTATTTTCGGCAATATGCAAATATATTAAGGGACTCCCAGGGTTAGTTAGTTTCCTAGGAAGGTAGCCTACCTTGATCCAGTCGGTTATAGTATGCATTAGCATAACCGTATGCGTTACGCTCTGTTGGATTGAAGGGTGTTCCGAAGTGTTAGATGGTGGAGGAGTGTACATGGCCTCAACTGCTTGTTGTTGCGAGAGTTTGTCTAGGCTTTTGGTTCTAAATTAAGGTCTTCTCTTTCTACATTTGTCAGAACCAGTAGCAGGTTGGATATTTACAGCTCTCGCAGCGTGACGTTGCTGTAGTTGAGAAGGAAGTTCCCCTTGCATTGTTGGGGTAGGAGGTGTTATGGGAACTACTTGTGGTGGAAGAGATGTGGATAGATTAGGAGGATGGAATGAGTGTGAGATGTGTCCCGGAGGAGAAGGAGTCCTTTTGAAGTACTCCCAAACTTGGTAGTGATGGTTAGGGGTTGTGTGACCCATAGAGTCACTTGGAGAAATCGGCTGCTGCACATAATAACCATAAGGATCGAGCTGCCAGTAAGGGTACTGTTGTGTTGGCAATGGCATCCTCCATGACTGGGGGTATTGCCACTACTGATGTTGTCTGATGGGCTATGGTGGAGTTCCACTTGGATAATATGTTAAGGGTTGGTGGAATTGCCTTGGGTTACCTTGTGGATAAGGTAACCTTCGGGGTGTTTGCTGTTGGTTGAGTCTTGGATTGAGCACATACACCCCAGACTCCTGTAGATGTGAGATGATGGGGCAAGATCCCTTAGGATGGTCATAATGGTAGATCTTACATCCACCATTATCATCTGAATCAGAATCCTTAGCCACATCGAAGTTAGTGATTTTTGCCTTACCCTTGTTATGTGCAGGGCCTAAATCTCTCCACTTTTTCTTACCTTTGTCACTACTTTATTCAACCTTAGAATATTCTACAATTTTCAAGAATGTTTCAATTCTTGAGTCTAAGGAATCCCACATTTGGTCTACTTTTGCTGATACCTCGGTTGTTAACTTTTGGATCAGCAAAGTTTTTCGATTCACCAACTCTTCGATTGGTGACTCATCCTCTTCATCACAAAATTTCACTCCCTTCTTTCGAAGGGAGGGATCATGGTTGTACTCTTCCACACTTTCCCTTTTGCGTAGCTCACCTTCTTCATTTGCTACTTGCTCCAACAAGCTACGTACTTCATGGGCTCTAAGTTGTGAGAGTCTCCCTTGGGCATATGTCCCAAGGGTTCTTCGAGTTTCATTCCTTAGCCCATCCATGATGCGGTGAAGTTGATCCCGCTGAGCATACCCATGGCTTGGGCAATGATGTAACAATGTGTAATAGCGGGCCATGGCAGCATCCAAGGGTTCATGTATACCTTGCTTCCAGCCTTGGATCTACTTACGCAAATTGGACACTCTGGAGTACGTTTGATACTTTTCATTGAACAGTTCTAGCATCATACTCCACCTCCTGATGGTTTACGGTTCTAAGGACCAGTACCAACTCTCTGCTTCTTTGGTGAGTGTTCTTGGGAACAACTTAATTTTTTCCCACTCATTTTCCATATTCTACAAGGAACAGGCATCATGGAATGCCTGTAAATGATTTTGTGGATCAGCGTTGTATCCCCCTTCAAACCGTGGGATGTTGTTCATGTCTAATCATTTGATCCAGTTATCCTTTAAATGCCTTGTGGGAATCCTAACTACCTCCGTTATGTCAAGCATACTTCAAGTTGCAAGTAGGGGTTCGTCATGATTTTCTCTTTCATGACACCTGTGATGTCTGCATTGTTCCCTACTCTCCCNGAATGATGTGAAGAAGGGGAAGAAGAAGGGGAACCATCGCCATGATGATGTTTCTTGCCTTCTCTTCAGCTGCTATGGCCCCGATTGTTGTGACGATCAAAGTGTCCATCCTTAGCATGAGTGGTTGTTCCCTCCGTGAACAGCTAGTGTTCACGGGCATCAGAACCAATGATATGTATTGTTGATCGTAGGTTCTAATACCATTCCTCCTCACCATTGTTAGGATGGGGAACATCGTTTGCTAAAGAACCCATGATAAAGGGTTCCTCGTCTCCTATTTCACTAAGGATGTGCGGGGCTTTGCCCTTCAAAGAAGCATGTTGACTCTCCTGCCTTAAGTCTCTCATACATTGGGCATCTATGGGATAATAATTCCTCATGTCAAAATCTTCCGCAACGTATTCCACGAAATGCTCTTGCATGCCAATCTGTACCAAGGCACGGAAAAGCATGCGATAGATTGATTGATCTGGGGGTAACACGATGTTACCTTCCAAATCTCTCCACTGCAGTTGTTTGTCTTGATGAAGAACAAAAGTAAAATTAGGAATATACTCATCGGGATGAGTATATGTCATCCTATATTGTTTAGGACTTGGCTTAGTTTGGTTATGCATTTTATCTTGCCGACTGTCTCGTGTGTGATCCTTAGGTGGTGAGTTGCTCTTATGAGAAGAAGGCATTTTTATCGCTATGCTAAATTCACCATTATATAATTTTTATTTGATTAACCTGAAGGTTTGTTAAGGCTCACAATGATGTGAGTGATATCCCTTATATTCTATTCGGTGCACAAACACTTAGTCCCCAACAACAGCGCCAATGATGAGTGGTGAGGTACCCCTATACTCAACCATACGAAACAAGCGTAGCACATGCGATCTGGTTGAACTCCACAGACTAAATGCCTAAATGCCCCATGGAACACTTGGGGTTAATCATTTGTTGTCGTTCCAAACTTGTTGTTGTCACGGTGTATGGTTAAGTAAGTCCAAGGTATATGATTTTCTTGGTCTTTTATGGTTTTATGTCTTCTACGCTAAGAGCAAAGGGTTGAGAAACTAACTAACTCTAACTAATGTCCTAAGTCTAAATTAACAAGCATCAGCATCCATTCCCACTTACCGTACACACCCTAAACTATGCAACTATGGCTACCAAATGCTAATCGTTACTAGGATCACCACACATAATGCACGTGCTCGAAGTGGGCATACTGAGACACCTAACTAGCCTAAGTGTGATGAGTAGGAAATTCCTTGACTATCCATACACATCCATAGATGCTCATAATCTAGTCATACTCATCCCATGTTCTAGGAGATAAGGGGAAGAGAATCTAATCGTGATAAGTAGCCGATTCCTTGGTTAGCCGTACACATTCATCAATGCTCGTAACCAAGTCGTACTCATGCCGCACTAACAATAGGAAAGAAATAACATGTAATAAAACCTATCCATGTACTGCAAGGTTTATCCACAAAGCTCTTCTTTATTTCCATACACAACTTTCATTTAGGTACAAAGCTGCTCGAATAAAGAACCATTCACTTGGGGGACTCCTACTGCGGGCACATGGAAAATATTCTATCTCTGGGGTGATCAATCCGCAAGAGCTTCGCTACTTCTAGCCTAGGATGGGAAATGAGGGGAGTGCCACCTCTTATTTTTAGATTTGGCGGTGGACCACGATATCGTGCATGTGATATCGTAGGGGAAGACGCGATATCGTGTATGCGTACGTGATATTAGGGTACATGCGATATCGCGTCTCATCACTTAGTTTTAATTTTTTAATTTTTTAATTTTTATTGTTATTTATTATTTTCTTAGTTAATATTTATTTATCATCATTTACTATTCTTATTGTTAAATTCAGAATGAGTACGACTTAATTGCGAGCATTTAAGTGTGACTACCTAGTAACCTAGTAGCGTACCTAGGATCTATGCTTGGTAATCCTAGTAGTAGTCATGCACAAGGTCCAAGATGTGTACGGATGATTAAGGAATAGACGCTCATCACACTTATGTTATCTTAGACTCATTTCCTATTGCTCATTAGTTTAATGAAGATTATTTCCCATTGTCTCTAGGAGTAGCACTAATTTAGGATCACATCATATGCCTCACTCTAAACTAAACCATACGTGACAAAGCATATACTAGTCCAGGTGGGAAGATAGTGAACTGCAATCAACATGTAACTATCTAGATACCATGACTAGCCTGTCCACAGAGTTTGATTGGATCACGTGTGAACGTTCGTATTCGTATGGTTGAGTGTAGGGGTACCTCACCACTCATCACCTTATAAATTAGTATTTCATATCAAAATATAACCCATAACTTGTAGTCACCTAACTAGTCTTCCCACTAGGCTCTCACTTCATTAAGGATTTTTGGATACACATAGTCATCTAGTTCAAGAACCATCCTCTCCTTCTCCTCCTTTTTTCTTTAATGAAGTCCTTCGAACTAAAATGTTCTTTATAGTTACAAAGATGCTTCATTTTCTAATACATTTTGTCATCACTTTTTACAAATCTCCTTGTGCAAAAATGACCGAGACTACCATCTTATGGATAAATTTATTTATTTGTAAATTAAATCATATAGTGTTGAACAAGGATCATGGATCACAATACGATACAAAAGAAAGAAAATTAAATAAAGTAACCTTAGAGATAAGTTAGGCATGCTTGATGATAGAGGGGATGTGATTCCTACATATTAGGCTAAATGATTAAAGAGCTACATCGTAATAGCCATAATTGAAACCAAAATAAATGATAGTTTGATGAGGGAGTATTATAGTTTAATAAATGGAATATTTAAGAGATCATTATTTATTTGCAAAGTGATGAAATAAATCATATTTTAAAAGCTTTGGAAATATTTCTAGGAAAATAAATATTTTTATTTAAATATTAGTAAGCCCTTAATTCAAAGACAATATTTATCTACTCCTATTTCTTATTATTTATGATGCATAAATAATAAAGCACAAATGGGATCTGATCATGTAAGAGCTAAAGCAAGTAAATGGCTCAAAATTTCTCATAGAAAAAAGTACAATTATTGTACAATATATAAATTTAAGAATGAATACAACATCCTACATTTGAGCACACTAGACATAAGTGGTATAATGCACTTATAAATTTAGTTGACTTATTTAAGTATAACTCAAACTAATAGACATGTCTCTTGTATGCAACTAGCTTGTTTACTAAGCTACAATTCCATGAGGCTATTGAACTAGTCCATTTCTTTACTAAATTTTTTAATGCCTTAATCCAAGTAAGTTTCAAAGTGTAACCTAGTTAGTAGGAAATTCATAAATAAATAAGCTATGCCTTATCCATGCATTGCTAGGATGCTTCATGTTATCTAAGTTTTTATAGAGGTCTCACAAATATGAAAATAACATTTATGAAAATTATTTATTTAATTTTTTAAATTATAAAATTAAAATTCATTCGCCATCCCTAACTTTTTCCTATTGGGGTTTCACTCAAATCATGATTCTCTTTAAATTTTCATGAATAAATCATTTTCATAGGTTTTACCTTTAATATATATCTGTGTTTGATTCTTCTTTTGAAGCTTAGAAAAAGGGATATGTATATCTTCATATGTAGAAACAACACAGTAAGGTTGCTAGCAACTATATTATATGTTAAAAGTTATATTAATGATTTTAAGAGTGTATTTCTTGGATAATAGCTTTACTTATTAGTATTCCTTTGCAATTTCTAAAAAAATTTATAATGACTTTTTAGATTAACCTTTAGTACATGTTTATGGAAGAATCTCAACTATTTTCACCTTTAGTACATATCTATGTTTCTTTATTATCTTTAAGCTTAGAAAAAATCATATAAATGTATTCACATGTCAAAATAATGAGGTAAAGTTATTTGTAGCTAATTTTTTCCATTTAATCTTACATTAAAGATTTCTAGGGTGGGTTTCAATACAAATTAGTTTTACTTCTCACTATTCCTTTGTGTTTTTGGAGAATTTTTACAATTACTCTTTGGATTTAGTGTAATCTAGAATCATAATTCCTATGATTCTACACTTGATGGATTATAATTCCTATAAAATTAACCCTTACCTACTATAGATCAACAAACTTTTAATTGTCTCTATAACCCATGAGAAATTAACTAAAAATGATGATTAATGTAGTATAATTGGGGACATCTTGCAAAAACAAAAAGTATACAATGTAACATAAAAAAAATCTAAGTCTTGTGAGGTAATGTACCCATGTTTTGAATTCTCTTGCAAAATAAAAGGTAAAAACACAACATACACATAGAAAGAAAACCAAGTTAAGACACATCTATATAGGGAAATATGAAAAAGCATTTCGTGTCCAATTTCATAATCTTGTAAGTATATTCTCTTTGTCAAGGGTGTGGGGATGGTGTGGGTTTGAGAAATCGGGTGCCAGATGTAACATAATAGTATTTTCAAATCTTCAAGTACAACAAAAACCAAAATCTAATTTTACATCATTTCCACTAGAATATACAAGAAGTTCTATATTTCGCACATAATATCTAGAAATCTATACATAGAAATAGCCATGAGGATAATACAAAAGTAAATTTCACAATTTGAGATACGTGAATGCAAGACTCTATGTAAACAACAATTTGTTCCAAAACTAAACATTCTTTGGAAAACGATAGCTAAAATTATATGGTCTCTAATTTCTATAATTAGTCAAAAAAATATCCAAGTCATCATTCTCTGACTACCAACATGGCCATGTATCAAGAATAGTACTATGCTCGACTAGTTGCAACTTCTCCACAAAAGAGTCACTTGAATTTGTGGTTAATGATTGTGTGCTACCATTGTGATAAAAAAAATTTGGTTGCTAGAAAAATGAAAGATTTCATATGAGATAGTTTAAATCATAGACCTGTGGACCTCAAAATGGATCTAGATCACTCTTGAAGGTCTTGCTAATCACCCAAGAACTTTAAAAGTTATTACCTATTTTCTCTAAATGCAAATAAAAATGCAATAAAAGTATATAAAATGAGCTCACAATGTTGAATGTGAGGGAAACTAAAATGAATGTCAAAAAATATTAGAATAAGAGGGTTTTAGAGCATAGATCAAAGGTTGAAAGCCTAAGAAAATCAATGTGTCTATCAAAATTTGGCCCAACTAGTAGAGTGTGTGCTTTCCTCCCAACTTGATTTGCAACTGTGCCAATCAATGTTGTATGGTGTTACCAAGAAGTTGCTAAAATATTCTACCAAAGCTCTGCCAAGTAATCGTTGGTGAATTTTCCTCTTCAAAAATGTCCTGAATGTAATCTTGGATCTAGTATTTATAGAATGGAACTAGGTCCCACATGTTAACCTCACACAAGGCCCATTGTGTGAGACTACACTGCCCATCATGTGGTGCTACACCGCCCATCATGTGGAGCTACCTAGGCCTTAGACATTTGGCTTATACACTATCCATCATGTGGGACTACATTGCCCATCATGTGGTGCTACTAAGTCTTACACGCTAGGCTCATATGCTACCCATTGTGTGGGGCTAAGTTGCCCATCGTATGAGGTAAAAATAAAAAAAATCATAGCATATGGAGCCTCTTTAGCTTGCAAACATTGGCATACATAGAATTTGTAGCTTATGGATCATTCTTCATCCTTACACAAGTTGGAGTATATGAAACTTATGGCCTATGAGGTATTTTTGACCTTCATAAGCTAAGATGCATGGGATTTGTAGCTTTTCAGCTGAAAATATCATTTTTACATTGAAAAATCCCTTAGAACTATTGGTACAAATTCGCAATATAAGGTCTTTAGGAAAATAATGCAATTTTCTTTGCCTTTATTTTTGCCAAACTACAATGGAAATTTGGGCTTCAAGATTTTACATTATAGCATAAAATTTTCCTTCAGGTGTTTCATTGCTACCTCTTTGTTGATGTTTTAAGGATTGACTTGAAAGACATCAACAAAGAATATGAAATAGCATAATAAAAGCATCACAAATGTTTCCCCTACACACATGATTTCATAGTTGTTGAACCATACCAAGAATTGGTCATAATTATGAGGTCAACTTGTGATAGAGCTTAGGAAGAGATAAATGTTGTATTGATTCTTGAGGATAGAAGTTAACAAGGAATTCAAAATGATATCATGGCTATTGGAAAGGCAGTGACATGCTTGCTAACTAAAGAAGCATTCATGCTATGGAATTTTGGTTACTTGGTAATGTGAGGAGCCATCATCACTTTGTGATAAGGCTTCTTTGGCCATTTAACTTGCTTATCTAAAGGCTATATTGGCCTCTTTTCTTCGTTTGCATTTTCTTCCTTTTCTTGGAGGGTCAAGGGGTTGAGGGAAGGGGGAGGGAGTAGAACCTTCATTGGATTTTATTATCAAAACCAAACATTTCTTTTTCATTGAATGAGATATGTTAAATTTAATAAACTTGGTTTTTGACTCTCTACCAGATGAGATGTGCACATTCAATAAACTAGACTTTTGCTTTCTTTCTAAATGAGATATGCTACATTTATTAATCTTGAGCATGTAGATGTTACAAGGCCATGATGCATGAATGTCAAACATAAGTTTTTGGTGTTAACATGGTATGGAAGACTATGATTTGGCTATAGGGACTGGCTATATATAGGGGTGATAGAAGCGATGTGAGGTAAGCATTGCTAAGATCAAACAAGCTAACTGCATCTTGTGCATTGAGGTTACATGGTAACTCATTGCTATGATGAGTCATACCTTTGCAGGACTTTAGGCTTCATCTTGAAAACACAACTCCAAGAGAACAATAAAATAGTCAAAAATTGCATGGGATTACAAGAAGTTAGATAAGTCTACATGAGTTAATCAGTAGACATAGGCTATAATATTTTATAATCAGTAGATATAGAAGAGGACTATATTTTTTTAAAAAAAATTGTAGAAAGTTCATAGTCTTTGAGATGCCAAAAGAGATGTGGGGTCATTCAAGCTCACTTTTTGTAGGCCACAAAAGTTATCAATGCCATTTGTACCTATTCAAACCTATGAACAAAGGCAAATAATACTAAAAACAACCACATTAATCATTATAGATAATTAAGGTCATGAGAAGGCTTTAATTCTACCTTGTAAAGGTTTGATGATGTCTTGAGCAAGCTAGATTCTAATAAGTAACTTTGTTTCATGTGTCTTCTCCTTCCCATCATGGTTTAAAATGGGAAATCTGACCAAGGACTTTTTTATGGTGTTTGTAGTTTCAAGATCAATGACAACTAGGCCATTCAAAGCCATTAAGGCTACATGTCTAAAGGCTTACAATTTGTCAATTTTGACATCCAAGGGTAACTTGGTTGAGCAACACCAGAAGGATCTACTTGGGCTCAAAGCCTAGGTAGATCACTTTCTCATTTTAGTAGCTTAATCTTGCATGTCAACACAAGCACATCAAGTGGAATCTACATTGTAAAATCATTAAACAATGTTAGAATAATGCAAAATGTTATAAAATAAGTTCCATAAAGGTCAAAAAAAAGTAACACAAGGCTAAATGAGGTAGGGTAGAATCACTATAGGGAAAAGTAAGGTAAAATTAGGCAAAATAAAAAGTAAAAACATAATAAAAAATAAAATCTAATGGAAATAGGCCATAAATGATCAAAATAAGCAAAAATTTAGAAAACATAGGCTATAAATTGTTAAAATAATTAAAACCATACAAAAACTTATTAAAATAGGCTAAAAATTTTGTGAAATGATTGTAAGCTATTTGGAAACTATATTTTTGTAACTTAAACACTTAACAAGGCTAGAATAGTGAATTATCAATATTTGGGAACTATTACCATAGTGTCTAAGAAACTAGATTACCATCATAGTGCCTGGGACCTAGATCCCTTGTGTCTGAAGAGTTCTCACCAAGTTTGAGGCTTGTTTGACTTAGTTTGACCAACTCTTGACTACAAGGGGCTATCATGTGGCTTATTTGACAACTTTGAGCCATGGATTAGTAAGTTTAGGCTAGGTTTTGAACTATTAGAACTCTACACACTAAGTGCACATGCTAACCACTATGTAAAATAGGTAGCCCATCATGTAAGACTAGAAAATAGCTTCTAATTACTTAAAGGTTCTAATTTCTATTGAATGTTTTTCTTTTATGGTATGTAGAACTAATGAGTCATTTGGTTGGCCATGTTAATGGGATGTCGTCAACATGACCATGTCAACGTGATCTCGTTGACATAGGGTTTGAACTATTGACATGTACCTATTGACGGGGATCCATTTTTTACCTATAAATATGTGCTCACTAGCAGCATTTATGGCATAAGTCTCATAGTTGTAGCAAAGCTCCTGTAGTTTTTTCATTCAAAAGATAGAATATTTTTCTAAGTGCTCGTAGTAGGAGTCAAAGAGTATAGAAATATTTATTTGAGCACTATTGTACTTGACCATGGTAATGTATGTGGCAATAAAGATGAGCTTTCTAATAAACCTTATAGTAGTTTGAAATAAATTAATTATTTCCTTTATGCATTTAATATTTTAAGCAATTTTTGTTAATGTTTTAATTATTTAAGTAATTAATTAACTAGATTAAGCTAAATTAAATAGAGATTAATTAAGCACATAAGTACGATCACTTCAAGCATATGCTTAGCACTTGTTAATCCCAATAATGCTTAACATTTAGTAACCCAATAGTGTTAAACATGTTTAGGATGTGTACAACAAGTGAGAAAAAATGCTTATGTTAGGATTAGTTAAATGTTAGCTAGTTAGATTAAATTAGCAAGTAAATACCATTCATTATTTATTCTTTATTCTTAGGCAACTTAGAACATAAAATGATAAAAATCATGTCTCAATTACACTTAACCATACCCTTGCATTTCACAAGTGTAATTTGGAAGACAATGATTACAATGGTTAGTTTCACTTCCTAGAGACCATGTACTTAGAAGGCTATAAGTCCATGAAATTTACTTGGATCATGCATGAATAGTTAGTGATTTTTATGGTTGGGCATAGGGTCTATTCACCACTCATATTGGCATTGTTATCAAGGACTTGTAGTTTGCTACATGTGCTCTCTCAGACTTAGCAAAAATTATTTAATATTGTTGGAATGAATCCTAAGGTTGCAATCATTTGAATAATAATAATTATTATACTCAATTCACACTATTATTTTTCTTCTAACTGAAAATGTCTTCTTCTCATAGGCATCATGAATCAAAATCACTATATTTCCAAGAATTCAGAGTGATGTACACTCATCCAGATGAGTTTGTACCTAATTTCACCTTCATCCTACATCAAGATGAATAGCTGCAGTGGCTAGATATGGAGGGAAACATTGTGCTACCTCTAGACCAATTTGTGCTTGGGATGTAGTTTTGAACTCTTAAGAGGTTGGGTATCCAAGATCTCAATGATGAATATGTTACGTAAGACCATGACAATTGGGACTAGCATCTCATGGAAACTTAACACAAACGAGATTGGCACCAAGAGAAGCACCATGAAGCTACGAAGGGAAAATGGTTTACTAATCCCTTATTCCTACTAAACCAAAAAGAAAATGAGGATTATCCCTTTAGGAGTTCTCAACATGAAGATTTTTCACTTCTTGACTTTGATGAAGTGGGCTTGAACTTGAACTTATAGTCCACTATCAACAATCCAGGTACAGGCAAAAGTGGAAGTTAAAGCAAGGGCTCAAGCAAGCATCATGATGATGATAAACCTAATGATCATGGTCATGGCAAGTGGAGAGGAGGTGGTAGACATTATGGTGATGGTAGTTCTCCTCCTTCACCTTATTCATCTAAATCTTCTTCATCCTCCTTTGAATATAATTGAAATTGCAAGGGACAAAACCATGATGGAGGTGAATAGCAAGACAATGATTGTAGGCCATACCATAACTAAGGAGGTAGAAAAGAACATCATAGGCATCATCAAAATCATGATGATGATGATCCTTTTCTTGCAACTCAAAGCATGTTGAACATCACAGAGGTAGTCAAAATTCTAACTAGGCATGTGAAAAATAGTATGATTAAGAGGTTGGATATCAACAATATCCATAGATTTGAGAGAAGATATACCTCATATTCACAAGCCTATCTTCAATCATTTTATGAAATTTTGGCTATTTCCCATAACACTCACAAAATAAGCAGAAAGTTTGTATTACTCCTTGGAGCTGGAATTAATTTGCAAATGGGATATGATGCTTGAGTTATTTAATGATAAATATTAGACATAACCTTGAGCATCCAATTTGAGAAAGCAAATCCAAGGCTAGCATCAACCATAGATGTAGTCATGGGTAGGTATTACTCTCTTTTACATATATGTCCTAGCCATGATTATTCTTAATGGGAGTAGCTTCACCATATCATAAATGGACTTCAATCAGAAACCAAGAGAACCCTAGGGGTCTATGCATAAGGGAAATTGTTAGAAATTTGAGTTCATCAAATTCAAAGGTTTATTGAGTAGGTTTTAAAATAAGAATATGAATTAAGAAAATTGGAAAGTGCTAAGAAGTATAACTAGGATCCTTTCATTAGAAAAAGGGAGGTTTGATTCTGTGATAGGGAAGGGTAGGCACCACTTAATGTAGTGGTGTAGAGAAAAACCTTGCCAATTCAAAAATCTATTTTGAAAATTTTGTCCAAGGTAGATAAGATGTGGAAATATTTGGATGAAAAATTCCAAACTATTTTAAAAATTTCAAAGGAATCCAAAGAGCATGGTAGTACTCATGATTGCAGGAGAAGAAAGGAAGCTAAACATGCCTATGAAAGGGGTAAGGGCAAAGCTACTATAATAGAAGAGGTTGTGGTGTCAAAATCAAATGATGATGATGGGTGTGACATCTAACAATATGAATATCCTAAGGGATGTTACCCTATTGTCTCACACTTCCATGAATATGGGATGTATGCTCTCAATCCTAGGCTGCCAAGAAGGTAAGCACCCAGAAGATTACATTATCCTTAAGGTAATTCCAAGTAGTTTCATCAAAAACAAGATTATTATTCATGTGGAGATCCACCACAACCATATAAGAAGTATTAGTAGTGGTAGCACCCATAGTCATGGGAGATGCCACCAGCTAGGTAGCAATACTATGTTCAAGAACACATGTATCTATATGACTCTTTCAGTTATGCCTTATTTTAACATTACTACTATCCTTTGAAGTCTTATAGAATTCATTATCCATCTCCTAGAGGGGAATCCCTATACCCTTATCACCCTCCTCATCCTTTAGCACATGTCCCTCCATCCTTGACCCAATTACCTCCTACTCCATTAATGCAAGGTGAAATTCCTGCATAGCCATAGCGACATTACATTACCAAGGTTTTTAACTTACAACCAGTTCCTCCACCGAGTGCTTTGAAGCCTAGACATAGAAAAAGATGATTCTTTAGAACTGATAGCCCTACAAAGCCCTTGCCAACTTATGTGGCTAGTTGTCCTATGTCTCCTTCATCCTATGCATCTACTCCTTTTAAAAACCCTTCAAACCAAACACCTCCCAAGATCCACATAGTCATGTTAACCCATGACATATCTAATTGGATCAAGGTTGGAAACCTTCCTAAGAAAAAAGCTGATCTTGGAAGTCCCCTCATCTACTTGCAAACTGTTAAAAATGAACCATGTAAGGCTATTCTTGATTTAGGTTTTGATATTAATATGATTTCTCATGAAATGTATGAATCCTAGAACCTTCCTTCTCTCAAGAAGAGCAACATACATTTAGAATTGGTAGATCATTCCATTAGTATTTGTGTCAAATTGGTGGAGGACATTGTAACCACTATTCATGGCTGGTCCTATCCTACTGACTTCTTAGTGATCAAGTTTGACAAGTACAAGGGGAACTTCCTAGTCATTATGGGAATGGCTTCATTAAGCACCACTGATGCACGAATGGACATTAAAGGTATTTTTCTAGAAGTTTTCAAAGAAAATGCTTTTGAAAAGATCAGGAAAACGAGAGTTTCGTGCATCATGTACAACAATATAGGGTGTAACTATGTGTAGAAATTATGGTCTATCAAAAGCACATCAATCAAAGCATGCAAATAGTATGTAGATGAATCTAATATTCAAAAGTACTTGTATGTAGTAGCCACAAAGTAGGACATCCAGTGGCTAACAATTGATCCTAAAAGTAGCACACCTTTCATGGAACCAACTAAGAGCCTAACTTATGCCTATGATAAAGATATGAATGAATTGTATTAAGTTCATCACCAACTCTATGATGATGAACTTGATGATACTTATTTGGACAGAGTTTAAAATTTTAAATAGGATCCCTTATAGTTGAAAACTCTACTTCCAAGCATGAAGTATGCATTTCTAAAAAATGGCAAGTTAGTAATAATTAATGTCAATTTTGCTCTTAAATAAAAAGAGAAGTTGCTAAATGTGGTTGACAAATGGCCAACATTCTTTGCTTGGTCATATCTTGAACTCATTAGGATTGATCGTAGGGTATTCTAGCATCGTATCTATACTCATTCATTCATAAATCCAAAGAGGTAGTCATAGCGATGAATGAATCTCAAATTGAAGTAGATTGTCAAAGAGGAAAATAAACAACACCTCAAGGTGGTGTTCATCTATCTAATTGTGGATATCAAGTGGGTTAGACCACTTATGTTGTTGCCAAACAAAGATGGCAAGTGGTGGATTTGTATTGATTTTAGGTTGAACATTGCAACCTACAAAAATCATTTCTCATTGTCATTTGTGGACCAAGTATTGGAAAATATCTCTAGGCATTGCTATTACAACTTTCTAGATGGTTATAGTGGCTATAATAAGATTCATATTGTGCTAAAGGATTAGGCCAAACCAACAATTAGAAGTTTCTAGGAAATTTTTTCATATAAAAATATGCCTTTTGGTCTAGGTAATTCCTCTACAACTTTTCAACATTTTGTCTTAAGTATTTTTCAATAATATATTGGTAGTAGAGTGAAGTCTTCATGGATGCTTTTGGAGCTGTGCTTACATAGTTGGATGATTAGAAATGTCCTTATTACATCCATTGCACATGCTAAAGCTTTGTGGGTGCATAACTTAATTACACCACTATAGAAAAAAAGCTAATGGAAATGGTGTATTTCTTTGAGAAATTTAGGCACTATGTACTTGTATATAGGGTGTTTGTGCATACTAACTACAATGCCATTCTTTTCCTCATGAACAAGCCGACAGTGAGTCCCCATGTCATATGGTTGTTGGTGATCTTACAAAATTTTGATCTTACAATGGTATATTAGAAAGAAACTAAGAATGTTTTCACTAATCACTTGTCTTTATTACAATGGGACAACAAAGAGAAAGAGATCCTACTTTCTAATTAGTTCCTTGATGAACTCCTTGCTGATATAATAAATGGACAAGTGCCCATTGAACTAAGTGGTGTGATGACATCCTTACTTATCTTCTAACTTAGGAGATGCCACAAGAGTTAGACCATCATAAGAAAAAATATTTTCTTTATTGGTAAAAATGCTTCATGAAGATCAATAGACACCTTTATAAGGTATGCATCAATGGCCTAATTCTTTGGTGTGTTCCCAATGCGGATCAACTACATGTTCTTCAAAATGCTCATGAGGGTCCTTGTGGGAGTCACTATGCAAGGAGATGCATGAACATTAAGATCATAATGGTAGGGTATTATTAGTCAACAATCTTTAGGGATTCTCACCAATTCATTCACTCTTGTGAGTGTTGTCAACAAAATGGTGGGATGACGGCTTGAATGGAGGAACCTCAACATTGGATCTAATCACTACAACTCTTTAACATTTAGGGGATAGACTTCATGGGCTCCATCACACCCATGTCAAATGGAAAGGTGTACATAATAGTTGCTATTGACTATTATATCAAATGGGAAGAAGCAACAACTGTTATCGACTATACATATTCCATTGCTACTCAGTTTGTATAGAAAAATATTGTAAATAGGTTTGGAGTGTCGTGCGCAATAATTTCTAACAATGGTACTTACTTTACTAGCACTACATTTCACAAGCTTATGCAATGCTTAGGGGTCAAACATAAACTAACAATAGCTTATCACCCCCAAGCCAATAGTCAAGCTAAAGTCACCAATAGGGAGATCACAAATATCTTAATGAGAATAGTTAGCAAATATAGGAGAGACTAAAAAATGAAACTCAGTGATGCCCTTTGGTTCCATCACTTCACATGGAGACTCCCTATAGGCTACTCTCCCTATGAGTTTATTTATGGAAAACATCCAACTCTTCCCATTCAATCTGAGCTTTGTACACTTTCAATATCCTATGACTTAGATCTTGACCTAAGCCTATCATAAAAAGAGAGATTGATTAACGTCAATATGCTAAATGAGAATTGATTTGTGATACTATCCTTGAATGAAGTGCACAAGGCATTCAACAAAAACCACCATGAACTTAGGATAAGGAAAGTTAAATTTTAACTTGGAGACAAGGATGACTACTGGAACCCTACACATGCACCTCAACAAACAAAGTTTCAAACATTGTGGAAATGACATTATATCATTTATGAAACATTTCCTTCTAGGGCCATGTCGATCTACAAACATGAAAGCCTAAATACAAATCAGTTAGTTAATGTGCAACAAGTAAGATCATTCCATGAGCCCAAGAAAGCCATTGCAAGCTATACCTCATTAGATGGACAATCTTGCTCAATCTTTTGGATCTCCTTTTTTAGGTTAGTCATGAGGTAGGTGGCCATCCATGCTAATCATATCAATGGCTTTTCAGTTTTTCTACTTTTTTTATATTTATATCTTTTTTTTTGTACTTTGTTATTTTTCCTGTTTTTGTTTTACAACATCTTTAGTACATTTTATCTTTCTTGGATATTTTACAATTTTTTCTATATTTTAATTTATTTTGGTATGAAATTTCTTATTATTTTACTAATAAAAATACTTTGTTACTAATAGGACACAATGAAATTGTAGTTTTTTGCTAATGGTGGTTTATACTTAATGTTTTTAATTGCTAATTTCTAGTTTCTATTTTTGAATTTTTATGATTGATAACTAAGATAAAGTTTCTTTTTCATAGAATAAGTAGCAAGTCCATGTCATCCACCTATTCACCAAATCTATGGTCTTCTTGGCTTTGGAAGTATGAGGTTCCTTTTTCATTAATAAAAATTCAATGAACTTGTGACCATGGTAGTTTTCAAACATGGAAAATATTTAGAGATTTGAAAAGGATGTAACTTTAAGGGAATTCAATACTCTTTATAGCTTTCTACTTACTTTAGTGCAATTGTGTTTTTCATGGATTTCTTACCATTCCATGTTGACCAATAACAAGAAGTTGAATAAGTCTTTGCATGGTGTGATTTCCATCCAAAAATCCATAAAAACATAAAATTAAAAAAAAGAGAGAGATAAAGGATGATGATGGAAATTCAAATCACACCCCTTAGACAAAATAATGGGCTACAGGCACTAGTTATGAAACTAGAAAGACATGTTACCCATGCCTAAAGGCCCCCTTTAACTAAGCCCCTTTCTTCCTTCTTGCTTCTCTTTTCTTCTCTAATAAAAAATGGTGATTGATTTGTGGGATCATTCTTGTGTTTTGAGGGAATGGTCTGGTCCTAGAGTGATGATGCAAGGTCACTAAAAGTGGTTGGCTTTGGTTTGGACTAAGGATGGATTTTATTGGGTTGTTTATACATAAAATCCAAATGGGACTTTATGTGACAATGATCTAGAACTCCATTCCACTCTGTCTTATCCTTTATTGCTTTTCACAACTCACCTCACTACCAGTTGTCCATGTTCTTATTCAATTTCTTAGTTTGAAGTGTCAAAATTCTTGAGTAGATTCTTCCAAGTTTGGTCGTTAACTTTTCATCACCATTAATTAACTATGGACCCCACTGACTCCTTAGTTAAGGTTATGCAATGATAAAAAGGGCATAAGCCTACAATGGGCAAGATCTATGTAGTAACCTCTTGGTTGGAATAGTTAAGTTCCTTATCCTTAGGAATTTTTGCAATCAAATCTTTTGTGTGCCCCAATGATGCATCCAACTATGTGCTCCTTAAGGCATCTTCTCAACTAAATTTCATTCTCAAATTTTCCATTATTTGACCATTCATGAGCCCTCTTCAAGTATTCCTTCATATTCATGTCTTTTTTGACTATCCATACACTAAAAATTCATAATAACACTCATATTTTTCAAGATATTTAGGTAAAAGAAAGTTTGAACATTAGCTTCATAAATAGGTACCTATCAATGGAGCCCATGCATAAATAGGACCCTATATATAGGACCCCATCAATGTAGGGGTCCACCCACCTATAAATATGCAGTAACACTTAGTGTTTTTCACATTTTATTATAAAAGAGGGGGAAGTTTTTGAACTTTTCAAGATTCTAGAACCTTTAAAGAGCCATATCTTCCTAATCATTTTTCAATTAACACTGTTCTTTGAGCTTGTAGCTATTGGAGGTAAGCTCTTCATTATGAGGGCCACAAAACTTAAGTTTTTCACAAAACATTTCTAACTCCCACAAAGGTTTAACAAAGAAACCAACATTACAACATCAAATTATGAGAGTTATGTCTTTTCAATAAGCTCTGGCAACATTCTATGTTAAAAACCATATAAATAATAATAAAATAATCAATTTTCCATGATTAGAACTTAGCCTAAAGTGTAACTACCCAATGAGAAAGGTACTTAAATGTTATAAGTTACACATTGAATGCTAATCCTTGGTTATGTTGTGATCGTAGATGGCACCTAAGGGAAAACACAGATAGGAAGGAGGACCAATTCCAACCAAGGGATAAATGACCAATAACAAGAAGGGGCCAAGATTAGCCTCATGAGTAGGTAGAGACCCATGCCATAGGATTTCTTCAAGAGGAGATCAAAGTGGAATTTTTCCAACAAATTCTTGAAGAAGCTACTACAATAGAGTAGTCTCACCAAGATGAGGCACTTGGACCTAGACCAAACCTAGAGGTGACATTAACAGAAGCTTTCCATTGAAAAATCATGAACAAGGAGGTCCATAAATCTGCACTTCAAGAATTGAGCTTTAGATCTTTCTTTGAGTTTGCACCTATAGAAGTTAAGACTAGATTGCAAAACTCTTCCATGTAGTCCACAATCACTTCTAGTGGGAAGTTGTACATGGAAGAAACATACTTGTTCTAGAATAATCGATAGGCTAGTTCAATGGTCAAAATCAAGGACATCTCAATGTCCTACTTAGTGAAAGCCATTGTAGAAGTACTTTGGGTTACTAGAAATTGGGGCAAAATCCCCATGTAGGTAGATCTTGTTGTCAATAAAGAATGGACATAGTGATGTTATGAAGTTGATCGTAAGGAGTTTAATGCACTCACCACAATAGAGTGCACATACTTTAAAATTACAAACTTTCACCTCAACCTAATGGTGAGGCCAAGCAAGATCATAGCCTTCTCCACTTGTACATGTGTTGGTCTAAGTAGTAGATTTCTTGTCAACCTTTCATAGTTGATTTATCTTGAGATAGAAAAGTAGTTTAAAGAAAATGAACAAGGAAGGAAGGGACTCCCCTTCCAATTCCTTATCTAGAAATTATGTAAGATAGGAGGCATAACATTCTACATAAATAGCATCATTTGACATGCTCCATCCACTTCCTTGGTATAGATGATGAAGAATAAGGTGCCTGCCAAGATCATTGAAGAAGAGGAGCAATGAAAATCACCTCCATCACCTAGACACAAAACAATGCTAGAGGCTTGCACTACCCTTAAACACATGTATGACATCTGAGAGCAGCTCTTGTAAGAGTAGGAGTAGTGATCAGGAATGAGTGGCAATGATCCATCTATGTATCACTTAGCAATGAGTCACCTTAATGAAGTGGCTCAATATATCTACTAGATGTAGCTACCTAAAAGATCAAATCCTAATTCTTGAGAGGTAATGGTATCTCTCTCACAATAACAACAATTCCTAGAAATCTCTAGGAACATCACTACCTTTTTGATGCATCTAGAGAAGGGCAAGGGGACAATTGTGTTGGTGATGTAGCACCATGGGTAGGAGACAATAGTAGAGATGGTTGCTAATAAAATTGACAAAGCATTAAATGCACCTATAGTATCTATACTAGATGTTTCTACATTTAGATATGAGTGGATGTCCACAGGAATAGTTAGTAGTAGATTGACTATAGCCTAGCATTAGGAGTTGCTGGACTGACTAGTGGGAACTAGGAAACTAGTTCTAGATAAATAGATATAATCATTGCAAGCTCGTCATAGCTACTAGAGTCAAGAAACAAGTGAATTATATTGTAGGGAAAACTTGAAATAATCCAAGCACAAAATTGACACTTGCCTATGGAGGTTGTAAAATTAAGAGCTTGTCTTACCGATCATGCATATCTCAGCCCTATTCTAACACATGATGAATCTTTTCAATAGATTTAGGATAGGCTCAAATAGGTTAAGAATGTAAAGGAGAGAGCCATATTTGACTTATTCATGGCCAATGCTAAGGCATACACCATTTAGAAGGACTTGATCCAGATGTGCCACAAGAATGATATCTTGATTATCGAGAATCATTCCCTATGGAATGTTGATATCCTAAAGAAACATATGTGAGAATTTATCCATTAATAGTAGAAGTCACTAGCTAGTATGAAGAATGAACTAAGGAGATTAATAGTAGAAAATAAAAATCTCTCCATGGAAGAAATTTGAGCCCTTCACCAAAAATCTATGCTAGAGATAGTCACCTGGAATAATGAGGCACTCAAATTTAAGAGTAAATAATCACTATAGATATTAGGTTGATCTATAAAAATAAGTTAGTAAAAAACACATTCAAATGAAAAATAAGTTAATTAGACCCTCTAGCAACTCAAGGAAGGAGGGGATGTCTAGATCGAGGAGATGATGAAGTACATGGAGCTTGCCAATATTGTTTATGTAAACTTGGTAATACTAACTATTGGATGGCCATGATCAAAGTTGGAGAAGCAAGTGACCATCTCATACTTGATGTATGAGGTAGAGTTAAAAAGTCATAAGGAGATAAAGCAAAAGCTTGATATTGCTAATGTTGAACTTGAGGTCCTTAGGGCATGATTCACCACTTAGAGATCCACTACAAAGAATATAGCCAAAAGGATGAATGACTACTAGGAGCTGCAAAATGCTCTCAAGGTATTCAATGTTGAATGCAAACATTTCACTACCTAGTTTGTCAACATGAAGGAGCTATTCCAAAAAATGCCTTGTTCTTAGGATGTTCCCACTCTAGTCCATATTTGAGATGTTGTGTGGACTATGAATGATTATAGGGGAAAGGAGAAGAAGGTGAAGGTAATATTAGAAAGCTTTCATCTTTAACCTGACATTATACCTACCACCGAACAACCACAACTGCCTCAATCACCCCATGCACTGAAGTAGGAGAAGGTCTTTCAAAGCCTCCACTACCTAGGACTATTTGATCTTCTCTAATGTATTTGCATCATCTAAGGAATTGTGTCTATCAATTTTGTCTTGGTGTTCAATTTTATCATCCTGAATAGGAAAATTTTGTAATAATTGTAAAATCATATACCCTGGACACTTAGATTTTGTTATTTAGTTTGTGTGTTTCTCTTGTGTGCTAATGATCCCACACCTTTCCAAATTTTATAAAGAACTTGAGGATGAGTTTTCATTTAGTTGTGTGGATATGATGAATTGTTTGGTTTACTCCATTGATGGGATGCCATTGACATGAAACCATTGATGGGATCCTATCAATGTAATCCTATCAATGTAGGGTTTGACCCATTAACGCATACCCATTGATGGGGCTTCCTATTTTGCCTATAAATATCTGTCCACCAATAGCATTTGTGACATAAGTCTCATAGTTGTATTAAACAAATTTTAAGTATTGAAAACTTATTGAAGGTCTTAATGCAATACCACACACATTGGGCATCATGTGAGGCCTATCCATCCATCATATGGAATAAAATGTCTATTTTCATGTGCCTCCTTTTCTTAACTTAGTTTTAAGGTTTCAAAACTGACAGCATTGGATGCTAGTTGAAGCTTGAGTAAAATTTTGTTATAGCCCACCCACACGATGATGCATAATGGATAGCATATGAGTTGGTTTGAAGTAGCATGTGGACAATTGAAAAAAGATACGATGTATTGTAGAAGGATATCAATGGTGGTGTTGATAAGGCTATACATAGCAATGAGAAAGATGTAGCTATAATGAATAGCCCTACAGGCATATAGGAGGATGATCCTAAAGGTGATGACTACCTGGGGCTATGAGGCCCACTACAAGACTACCTTGAGGACTATTACTACAAGTGGTAGGTGACACTACTACTCAACCTAGCCATATAACCACATGATAGGCTGGCACTACCAATCGATACCACACCAAGCCATAGTGAAAGAGTGCAATGCAACACATGGATGAGCAGGAGGCTGATGCATGGGATGATAGGCATAGTAAACAAAAATGGTACATAGCATTGATAGTTTCAATGGCACAATAGCAGCATAGGGTTTTTGGATGAATATCAGTGACATTAAGTTTTAGTAACATGCTAGGGGGAGCAAGCAACTAATAGTATTATGTAGAAGGAGGTTCAGGTAGTTGGCATTATAGTGTAGGGTAGCATGATCATTGGACAATGTAAGCTGAGCAAAGGGTCACACAACCTGATGAGGTGGTGCAAGGTGACACTAGAAATGGTGTAGGGCTAAGCTATTCCCATCCTACTCTGGGCCTTAGCAGGCCATGATGGTGCCAGTTTTAGGCCTTATCTAACCATGGTGGTGCCAGTTTTAGACATTAGTAGGCCATTCATTACCAAGTTTAGGACTTGGTAGGCCATGGATTGTCAATTTTAGGAATTAGTGGGCCATGGTGATGCCACTTTTAGGCCCTAGTAGGCCATGGTGGTGCTAGTTTTAGTCCTTAACGAGCAATGATCCATATGTTTTCTAGAAAGTATGAGATGCTCTTGAAAGAGCATATAAAGTTAGAGCCAACATCAAAACATGATATAATGTCACAAAAGGGATCAAATGATTCTTAACAAGAGAGGGGATAACACATTTGTTAAGAACTTGTTGCTTGATCTTTGATAGATTAATGAGTCCCTTTGGCATAATCTTGTGGTCACCATCTTTCTTGTTTAATAT
Organism: Gnetum montanum; assembly: GCA_015680685.1. NCBI lineage: Eukaryota > Viridiplantae > Streptophyta > Gnetopsida > Gnetales > Gnetaceae > Gnetum > Gnetum montanum. The sequence continues at coordinate 288,380 of MNCI01007747.1, read as the reverse complement.
GGTAGGTTGCATGCATTTTTGTTGACCACCCAATGTTGTAGAGTTGATATTACTAACAACATTATTATCTTTATTATTGGTAGCCCTAGTCTAAGTATCTTATTTTTCTCTTGAAATCCCACATTTGAACCCTGGTTAATGTTAACAAATTTGATCAAAGATAGTAACACATTTCTTACAAATGACATTTTTCCATCCTCATAGGGCAAGTGAATCTCTTAATGTAGAAGGGATGAAACTACATGAAGCTTATCTTGACCATAAGGTTCAATGTCTACTAGCACTATGATGGATTTGAGGAGCTTCTCTAATACTAAACAATGCACCTTAGAAGTTAAGATGAGATGAAAGAGAGAGAGATTCATTTCCTTCAATTTGATCTCTATTGTGATTTGAGGTAAGGCTTTTCCTTAAGGGGTTGAATCCTTGATGATTGGTGATGGAAGAGCAATGTATGATGTAGGGGTAGTAATTTAATGGTAGGAATTGAAGTTATTATGCTTGGTAAAAGTGTGTGTGTGTATGTTTGAGTCATGCTTCTGAAATATGATGGATGCATATGCACACACTTCATTGGTTCTCTTGCGTTACTAGTTCTAAGCAGAACTATTGCCCATGCATCATATCTGGCACCTGTATTTAAAATGAATGAACCTTTTAAAATTGGATTTAATGCTGGTAGGGATTAACATTCCTCTTTCAACTTCTGTACTTGCTTGGTTGCTGCTGTTATCCATTGAAATGGTTGTTGATTTTTACACCATCAGATTTCCTTGGTCTTATCAGAAAATTTGTCGATATGCCTAGACACATAGTTAACACAACCTAGAAAGCTTAGGCACTCATCTTTGTTTTCTAGTTGATCTGGAAACTAAGCAATTTTTTCTAATACATGAGGCTGCATGTGGATCTTTCCTTCTTTAATAGTAACATTGAGGAATTCTATCGCTGATCTTCCTACTTGAAACTTCTTAGCGTCTTTTGAGAGACCAATGCCATGCTTCGCACACAACTGAGCAAACTTAAGTAAATGGGAGGCATGATCTTGCACTATATCTAAATAAATGATAAAATCATCAATTTAGTTAGCAATAAAATTTTGATGTTGGCTAAAAATTGCATCCTTACGTTGCTGAAATTGAGAAGGAGCATTCTTTAATCCAAATAGAATTACTGTCCATTTGAACAATCCCTAATGTATGCTTTTGATATCTTGATCTGATGCAATCCACTTTTATAATCAAATTTAATAAAAATATCCTTTTCTGCTACCTTCTAGATCAAACTTTCTTTGTTAGGTAAAGGACACTTTAAATCAATTTTCATTGCATTTAACGGGATATTGATGGCCATCCATGGTTTTCTTTGTTTAATTTCAGCATGATTGCGAACTATGAAACTAGCACATGCATAATTTGACTATGATGGTCTAATCAAGCCTTTCTCCATAAATTCTACAACTTGCTTTGCCATTTTGTCTACATCTTGTTAATTCAGCACTATCATCTTTGATTGCACAGGGATATTATGTACTTTAGGGATGTGATCTTTAGGGCTATCTTTGTCGCAAAATTCTAGTGGATGATCGCAACAACATTTCTGAAGTGGATCCAAACATTTGCTCCAAACCCTTTCATTTTCATCATTCAAATCGATCTAAGATTTCTTTAAATGTTGAATTTTGGCATACTTATGTTTTGCTAGATCTTCTAATTCATAATTCATATTGTATGAGCACTTGCTTCATTGATGGATTGTGTCGGTTGAAGCGTTGTCTTATCTGTTCATGCTTGTTCTTTTGGAGCTGTGCTAGAATTCTACTTAATCTAATTTTTTGTCAAGCATATGGAATTGGAGAAGAATAGACTATCATTTCTGACCCAACTATGTATGGACCAATGTTGTCCATAAAATATGCCCTGAGACCAATGTCAAAGCCACTATTTGAGATTTGCACAAAATTTGTGTTGCCTATGTACTCATCATTTAATGATACTGGAACTTCAAAAGCAAAGTTCATTAGCTAACTAACACCATTCATGGTATCCAAGGTCAATAGCTTTTGTGTAACCCAATTTTCTAAAACATATTTATGGAAAAAATTGAGAGTTGCTCCTATATCAATAAAAGCTTGATATTTGCACCATTTTTCCTTGCCATCAACAACAATTTTTATTGGAACCAAAAGCACACTATGTAATGAAAGTACTTTCTTGATTTGATGATGTATTTTAGGATCTATCCTTGGTTTTGAACTAGCAAATTTTACTTTAGCAGTAATAGGAAAATGCTTCTAATAAGGAGTAATTAAGAATTTTGGTACCTTTTGCAGAATGACTTATGGATGTGATTCTTCATCCTTAGAACTTCCTTCTTCTGAGTCTACCTTCAGTAAGGTCTCCTTACATCCCAAAATTGATTCAATACTAGAATCCTTGTCACCTAACCAATTATTTGACGCTAGATCTAGCTATTCTACACTTGTCGTTGATCATTTTTCTTCATTGTTTAACCATTGCTGGACCTCAGCTAAATCTTCCAAGGCAATATCAGAACAATCTAAATCTTTAGTGCTTGGTGGCATCATGTTGCTTCTGAATGCAACATCCTCATCTTCAATTATGCTTTCTTCATTGCTATTCAAGGAAATGCTTTGCTATTCATCTGATAATAGTTGTATGGCATAGACTTCTTCTGGAGCTTTCTCATCTTTTGGGTCTTGAACTAGCTCCCAGTCATCCTTGTATGCTTCAAATAATTCCTTGATTCTTGGATCATTCTTCCTTTGGGAACACTCATGAGCATAGTGTCCTTGATTCTTACATGAATAGCAAGTTACTTTCTTTTTTGAGATTGGACCCTTTCTTCATTTGACAAAAAATATTTTTCTTGTAGGCTTGAATGCTAGATGCCATTTCCTTCTAAAAAACCTTTGTTGGTTTGTTTGTCATCATGGAGGATGACTAACTCTTCTTTTGGATTTTCTTCTGGGAGCTCAAGGAGGCTTGCTAAACACATCGACTCCATCAAGATTTGCATACACTTCAACTGAAGGGAGGAAAGTTTGCAGGTGGATATTGTAGCATGAAAATTACAACTCTTGTCTTACCATATGCACAATATAAGCAAAATATGTTAGAGACAGATCAATAATTTTCTCCATGGCTTTATAAAGAATCATATGTCCAAGTTTAGCTGCCAAGCTTCCTAGATATAGAAATGGAATCATCTAATCATGATGCAAGGCTAACTTATACACTTCATTTTCATATTCTGTGCTAAAATACTCAAAATATCTCAAATCATGCATTTGTCTTTGACTAGGTAACAACTTATCCTTCAATCTTAAACTGGCTAACAAATCCACATTAAATTTGGTAACTAATGCAACAAACAAACCTTGTAAGCTGGTATTAATAATTTTCTCTTGTTATTCTTATGTTGAGCTTTCCCACAAATACGAATCTTTCCCGACACCTAGGTAAAAGCACCAACTATGATTTTTCCTTCATCAAGATTTAGCACATGCATGGCTATGCATAGCTAATCAATCCCTAGTCAAATTACATGAAGAAATTCCTTGGGTGATAGGAAATCGATATCTATTACTAGAATAGATGTCGCAGGCCATTATTGGAATGCAAAAACATTGGAGGTGGATTTACCTGGTTTCATTGCCAAGGGGCTTGAGGAGCTCTCCTAGCCATCATAATGTGTTGCTGATAGAATTCTTCGTTATCGTTCTTTTGAGAAGATGCACATTTCTCTTGCTTTGGCTTTTTACCTTCTTTTTCTAGCTACAGGCACTTGATTTTTTGGATAATTATTTGGTCTCTTGGATCCTTGAAACATACTTTCTTTTCTTGAGCTTGAGGTTGAATTGGCACTTCTTCTAATTCAGGAGGTGTTGATGGTTGAATAGGACTTGCTGGAGAGTGTTGTTGCTTAGGTAGGAAAATTTGATTTTCAAGGGTATAAACCTATCGAAGTTTCTAGAGTGACACCCTCACTTGCTAATGTCTTGAATATTTCTTTGTTGTATGCTCTATCACCACTTGTTCATATGCCTTTAGATGGTCTATCATTTCTTTTGAAAGTTGAGAACATTGCCCATCAAGTCTGTTGATGCTGTCTTCAATATGATGGAGTGAATCATTGATGTGATTGATATGCTAAGAAGAATATGATGTCTAACGGCATAAATAATTTAACTATATAACGGCATCTTGTTGTTCTGTGGTACTGGTTACTAAATGCTCTAGAAAATAGCTACAATTTGCTCTAGTTAGAGGAACTTTAGCCTGAGATGTTGTTGTACAATATGCACCAATGGAGTAGAATTCTTCGATCACCAACTTGCTTGTAGGATTCTTGCATCATTTCAATTTGTGGGCATTACATCATAAACACTGTTGATCAAGCATCAAAATTTGGCAAACTTGAACCTTCTCCTCCTTCAGCTAACTTTTTTGTAGGCAAAACTTCCGGTAAGGCTTCCAATGTGATAGTCACTGATCAACCAAATTACTGAACTGGATATTGAATCCATTTTCTATTAGGCTTTTTCACTATCTTAAACTCCTAATCTTGCAACAAAGTTTGAATCTTCAGAAAACTCTAAACATATCCTGGCACTCGGATAAATCTCCTGCAAGATAACAAATGTTGACTACCTTTCAAAAATTGAACTCCCCACTTTAATTTATGATTCATGAGAATTGTATTTGACAACTGGAACATACCTCTAGCTATAACTGCCACATAAACTAATCTAGGAAGTAGATCAACTTTTTGAATTTCAATACATAACAGTAAAGAACATGTTATTTAATCATCTTCAAGAGCCAACTGATAGTTTAGTTGAACTATGCACAGAGCATCTAAATTCAACATGCCATAAAATTGGCAAATCTTTGCAGTTTCCCAAAATGTTTCTGGATCTTGTCATTGTCCATTGCCAATAAATCTGCTATCTAAGACTATGACCACATATTTAGCACCAATGTTGTAATTAAACTTTGGGCTTACCATGATATCTAGTTGGCTGAGATGCACATATTGATGCCTTTATGTCTTCCATTTCTCAACTTCACCATCTTTGAATAATGGAAAAAAGACTAGATGAATACCTTGACCTTTGATGTCAAGGAAAGCTTCAGATTGCTTAATGGAGGTTGACATTCTAGCAGAAAATGTATTAGTAAAATTGTAGATGGCATGTTTGGAGATAGCGGGAAATTATAGATCTTTGTGCGTTCCACTTGAGACAAACGACTTTTTCTTTAGCAATGCTTCTGAAAAGGGTAAAATTGCATGTTGTTCTTGGGATATTTCTTCCTTTCCTTTTCTTTTATCATCTACCTCTTCAATTTGCATAGATCTAGACTGTAGCATGATAATTATTGGATTCCCATCTACCTCATCATCACTATCAACATTCATTGCAAGATCATCATCTTGTTCATCTATTGCAGCCTGGACTAATAGATTAAAAATATGCATTCTAAAATTTCTATTTTCCTCTTCTTGAATTCTGGATTTCATGTCTACATCATAAACAACTGCTACATGTTCATCATAGACTCATTTTTCACCATTTTCTATTTCTTGTAACAACTTACGATCTTCTTCTTCAAAGGGGTTTGGCCTTTCATCTTCATACAAATCACCAATAGAAGTAGGAAAATAGATAGAGCTTTCTCCATACTTCTTGTGAGAATGAACTATAAATGGAGGAGGTTGATTCATGTCTAGAAGTCCTTTGGTAAAATCATCATCTGGCAACTATTCTATTTCAAAAATAATTGGACAAGAGTTACTACTATTCAAGGGACCGAACAACTCACTATCTTCTATTAGTGGACATGACTATGATCTATTAAGTGTAGAACCATGTTAGGTCTAACAATGAGATTTGGAGTTAAGACATGTGAAAGTCCTAGGGGTTTCCTCCATGCATCTCTACTCCATGTCCTGCAACAAAATCTGAAGCTTAGCATGAAATAATCTAGGATGATCAAACTTGAAGTGACTGGTGGCTCGGCATAAACCTATAGATGTCTCAGGCTACTGCATCACACAACGTTCACTCGGTAGCTCAACTTCTCATAGCACACTTTCTCTAGGCACTTTCTCAATGAAGGAGCTATACTAGAACAAAGGATAACCTTTCTACATGATATCTCTGGAGGCACAAGATAACCAACAATAACTTCTGGTTGAAGATCTGGTGCTTGCGACACCTAATCTAGAGACAATGCTAACTACAACAGGAGGTGGAGATTGTGAATAAGGTAAACCAACAAAAGGAGCTCAATGAACAAGAGATATATCATAACACCAACAATGAAATATTTATTCATGGAAGAAACTCATTACCAGTAGGACATATTTCAAGTAGAGAACGGAAAGCAAAAAGTGAAAGAGAATGGTGTGTGTGTAAAGTGTCTCACTTTCTACTTTCCATGCTCTACTTGAAAGATGTCCTACTTGTAATGAGTTTCTACCATGAATAAAGCTTTCATTGTTGGTGTTATGATATATCTCTTGTTCATCAAGATCCTTTTGTTGGTTTACCTTATTCACAATCTCCACCTCTTGTTATAGTTAGCACTCTCTCTTGATTAGGTGTTGTAAGCATCGGATCTTGAATGAGAAGTTATTGTTGGTTATCTTGTGCCTCCAGAGATATCGGGTGGGAAGGTTATCCTTTGTTCTGGTATAGCTCCTTCGTTGAGAAAGAGCCCAAAGAAAGTGTGCTATGAGAAGTTCAGCTGTCGAGTGAACGTTGTGCGATGTAGTCACCCAAGATATCTATAGGTTCATGCCGAGCCACCGGTCACTTCAAGTTCGACCATCCCAAATTGTTTCATGCTAAGCTTCAAATTATGCTATAAGACATGGAGCAGAGATGTGTAGAGGCAACCCCTCAACATGGTATGAGAGCCCGTTATTAGTTCAAAATTGGTGAAAGTTGAAATGCACCTGCTAATCAGGTAGAACCGCACTCCACTTCTATTTCGGCACAATGGTATTATTCTATAGAATCTTATTGGGAAAATCCTGACTAGAGAGTAGAAAGATGGGAAACTAATAATTTGATATTGTTAGCTAGAACTTTGTTTGAATATAAATAAAGGATTCATTCTAAATTTCTAGAAAATTTATATTGGGAAACAGTAGCAAAGCCTATTGAAGAAATACTAGAAGTTTTGTCAAATTTTTATTGGATGATGGGAGTTTCACATGTCTCAACCCCAAATCTCATGGTTAGACCTAACTCAGTTTCTACACTTAAAAGATCATAGTCATGTCCACTGATAGAAGGTAGTGAGTTTTTCGGTCCCTTGAATAGTAGTAAGTCTTGTCCAGTTGTTTTTGGGATAGAAGGATTTCCAGATGATGATTTTACCGAAGGACTTCCAGACTTGAATCAACCTCCTCCATTGATAGTTCAGTCTCACAACAAGTATGGAGAAAGATATATCTATCCTCCTACTCCTATTGGTGATTTGTATGAAGATGAATTGCCAAACCCCTTCGAAGAAGAAGATCAGAAGTTGTTACAAGAAATAACAAATGGTGAAAAGAGAGTCTATGATGAACATGTAGCAGTTGTCTATGATGTAGACATAGAAGCTAGAATTTAGGAAGAGGAAAATAGAAATTTTAGAATGAATATTTTTAATCTGTTAATCCAGGCTACAATAGATGAACAAGATGATGATTTTGCAATGAATGTTGATAGTGATAATGAGGTAAATGGGAATTCAAGAATTCTCATGGTACAGTATAGATCTATGAAAATTGAAGAGGAAAATGATAAAAGAAAAGGAAATGAAGAAATCTCCCAAGATCAATAGGCAATTTTACCCTTTTCAGAAGCATTGCTAAAGAAAAAGTCGTTTGTCTCAAGTGGAACGCACAAAGATCTACAATTTCTCACTATCTCCAAAGATGCCATCTACAATTTTTCTAATACATTTTCTGTTGGAATGTCAACCTCTATCAAGCAATCTGAAGCTTTCCTTAACATCAAAGATCAAGGTATTCATCCCATATTTTTGCCATTATTCATAGATGATGAAGTTGAGAAATGGAAGACACAAGGGCATCAATATGTGCATCTTGGCCAACTAGATATCATGGTAAGCCCAAAGTTTAATTACAACATTGGTGCTGAATATGTGATCATAGTTTTAGATAGCAGGGTTATTGGAAACAGATAGCGACAAGATCTGGAAATAGCTTGGGAAACTGCAAAGATTTGCCAGTTTTATGGCAAGTTGAATTCAGAAACTTTGTGCACAGTTCAACCAAACTATCACTTGGCTCTTGAATATGATTACATAACAAGCACTTTACTATTATGTATCAAAATTCATTGAGTTGATCTACTTCCCAAATCATTTTATGTCGTATTTGTAGTTAGAGGTATGTTCCAGTTGTCAAATACAATTCTCATGAACCATAAATTAAAATGTGGAGTTCAATTTCCTAAATGTTGTCAACATTTGTTAGTTTGTAGAAGATCAATCTGAGTGCCAGGATATGTTTAGAGTTTTCTGAAGATTCAAACTCTATTGCAAGATCAGGAGTTTAAGTTTGTGGAAAAGCCTAAGAGAAAATGGATTCAATATCCAGTTCAGCAATTTTGTCGATCAATGACTATCACATTGGAAACCTTACTGGTAGTTTTTCATGCAAAAAAGTTAGCTGAAGGAGGAGAAGGCTCAAGTTTGCCAAATTTTGATGCTTGGTCAACAGTGTTTATGATGCAATGCCCATGGATTGTAATGATGCAAGCATCCTACAAGCGAGTTGGTGATCAAAGAATTCTACAAGGTGGTTGATCGCCTCCATTGGTGACATATTATACAATGGAATCTTAGGCTGAAGTTCCTCCAACTAGAGTAGATTATAGCTATTTGCTAGAGCATTCAACAACTGGTACCACAGAACAACAAGATGCCATGAGATAGTTAAATTATTTATTCCATTCGACATCATATTATTCTCAGCATGTCAATCACATCAATGATTAACTTCACGATATTGAAGAAGGCATTCATAGACTTGATGGGCAATGTTCTCAACTATCAAAAGAAATAATAGACCATCTAAAGGCATATGAAAAAGTGGTGATAGAGAATAAAGCATAGAAAGAGTCAAGACATCAGCAAGTGAGCATGTCATTCTAGAAACTTTGATAGGTTTATACCCTCGAAAATTAGATTGTCCTACCTAAGCAACAACACTCTCCAGCAAGTCCTATTCAGCCATCAGCACCTCCTGAATCAGACGAAGTGTTGATTCAACCTCAAGCTCAAGAAAAGAAAGTACATTTCAAGGATTGAAGAGACCAAATACTTATTGAAAAAATCAAGCACCTATAGCTAGAAAAAGAAGGTAAAAAGATAAAGCAAGAGAAAGGTGCATCTTCTCAAAACAATGATAATGAAGAATTGTGTCAACAACACATTATGATGGCTGGGAGAGATCCTCAATCCCCTTGGCAACGAAACCAAGTAAATCCACCTCTAGTGTTTTCTACATTCCAACAATGGCCTACAACATCTATTCCAGTAATAGTTATCAATTTCCTACAACCAAATGAATTTCTTGATGCAATTTGACTATGGATCGATTAGTTGCACACAGCCATGCATGTGCTCAATCTTGATGAAAGAACAATCATAGTTGGTTCTTTTACCTAGGCATCGGGTAAGATCCATCATTGGTGGGAAAGCTCTACGCAAGAACAACAATAGCAGATTATTAATACCACCTTACAAGGTCTGTTTGTTGCATTAGTTACCGAATTTACTGTGGATTTGTCAACCAATTTAAGATTGAAGGATAAGTTATTACTTAGTTCAAGAAAACTGCATGATTTGAGATATTTTGTGTATTTTAGCACAGAATATGGAATTGAAGTGTATAGGTTAGCCTTGCATCATGATCAGATGATTCCATTTCTGTATCTAGGAAGCTTGCCATCTAAACTTGGATAGATTGTTCTTTATAAAGCCATGGAGAAAAATATTGATCTGTCTCTGATATATTTTGCTGATATTATGCATATGGTAAGACAAGATTTGCAATTTTCATGCTACAATATCCAGCTGAAAACCTTACTCCCTTCAGTTGATGTCTGTGTAGATCTTGATGGAGTCGATGTGTTTGGCAACCTCCTCGACCTCCCAGAAGATAATCCGAAAGAAGAGTCAGTCGTCCTCTGTGACAACAAATAAATTGACCAAGGTTTTTTAGAAGGAAATGGCATCTGGCATTCAAGCCTACAAGAAAAAGATTGTTTTTCAAATGAAGAAAGGGTCCAATCTCAAAAAAGAAAGTAACTTCCTATTCATGTAATAATTAAGGACACTATGCTCCTTCTCAATTTTAGCGATGTATGGATGCAATTTTTAGCCAACATCAAGATTTTATTGCTAACTAAATTGATGATTTTCTCATTTATTTAGATACAACGCAAGATCATGGCTCCCATTTACTTAAGTTTGCTCAGTTGTGTGCGAAGCATGGCATTGATCTCTTAAAAGATGCTAAGAAGTTTCAAGTAAGAAGATCAGTGATAGAATTCCTTGATGTTACTATGAAAGAAGGAAAGATCCACATGTAGCTGCATGTACTAGAAAAAATTACTCAATTTCCAGATCAACTAGAAAACAAAGATCAGTGGCTAAGATTTCTAGGTTGTGTTAACTATGTGTCTAGGCATACTGACAAATTTTCTGATAAGACCAAGGAAATCTGATTGTATAAAAATCAACAACCATTTGGATGGACAGCAGCAGCAACTAGGCAAGTACAGAAGTTAAAAGAAGAATGTCAATCCCTACCAACATTAAATACAATTTTAAAAGGTCCGTTCATTATAAATACAGACACTAGTTATGATGCATGGGTAGTGGTTCTACTTAGAACTGGTAACGCAAGAGAAACCAAAGAGTGTGTGTGTATGTGTGGGTAAGAGTGTGTGTGTAAAGTGTTTTGCTTTCCTCTTTCTATTCTCTACTTGAAATATGTCTTGCTTGTAATGAGTTTCTTCCATGAATAAAGATTTTATTGTTGGTGTTATGATATATCTCTAATTCATCAAGATCCTTTCGTTGGATTACCTTATTCACAATCTCCACCTCCTATTATAGTTAGCACTGTCTCTTGATTATGTGTTGCAAGCATCGAATCTTCAATGAGAAGTTATTGTTGGTAATCTCATGCCTCCAAAGATATTTAGTAGGAAGGTTATCCTTTATTATGGTATAGCTCCTTCATTGAGAAAGTGCCCAGAGAAAGTGTGATGTGAGAAGTTGAGCTATCGAGTGAAGGGTTTTTCATACCTTGGCTTGCATGCCAAGTACTCTCTTATCTTCTTAGATAAGATTGAATGAACTACGGCCTCACAGTGCTATAAATAGGAGGCATAGGTGTATGTATGTGTAAGAGTGTGTGTGTGTATGTGCTGGTAAAGTGTTTTACTTTCCTCTTTCCATTCTTTGCTTCAAAGATGTCCTGCTTATAATGAGTTTCTTCCATGAATAAAGCTTTCATTTTTGGTGTTATGATATATCTCTTGTTCATCGAGATCCTTTTGTTGGTTTACCTTATTCACAATCTTTGCCTCTTGTTTTAGTTAGCCCTGTCTCTTGATTAGGTGTTGCAAGAACCAGATCTTCATCGAGAAGTTATCATTGGTTATCTCATGCATCCAGAGATATTGGGTAGGAAGGTTATCCTTTGTTCTGGTATAGCTTCTTCATTGAGAATGTGCCTAGAGAAAGTGCACTATGAGAAGTTGAGTTGTCAAGTGAACACTATGTAATGCAACCGCCCGAGACATCTATATGTTCATGCTGAGCCACCAGTCACTTCAAGTTCAACCATCCCAAATTGTTTCATACTAAGCTTTATATTGTGCTGCATGACATGAAGCAAAGGCATGTGGAAACATGGTATTAGAGCCCGTTCTTAGTTTGAAATTGGTGAAAGTTCCAATGCACCTGCTAATCAGGTAGCACCACACTCCACTTCTATTTGGCCACAATGGTGTTATTTTGTGGACTCTTATTGGGAAAATGAGGAATGAAGAGTAGAAAGATTGGAAACTATTAATTTGATGTTGTTAGCTAGAACTTTGTTTGAATATAAAGAAAGGATTCATCCTAAATGTCTAGGAAATTTATATTGGGAAACAGTAGCAAAGCCTATTGAAGAAAGACTAGAAGTTTTGTCAAATTTTTATTGGACGAAGGGAGTTTCACATATCTCAACCCCAAATCTCATGGTTAGACCTAACCCAGTTTCTACACTTAAGAGATCACAGTCATGTCCATTGATAGAAGGTAGTGAGTTGTTTGGTCCCTTGAATAGTAGTAAGTCTTGTCCAGTTGTTTTTGGAATAGAAGGATTTCCAGATGATGATTTTACTGAAGGACTTCCAGACTTGAATCAGACTCCTTTGTTTATAGTTCAGTCTCACAACAAGTATGGAGAGAGATATATCTATCCTCCTACTCCTATTGGTGATTTGAATGAAGATGAAGGGCCAAATCCCTTCGAAGAAGAAGATCATAATTTGTTACAAGAAATAGCAAACAATGAAAAACAAGTCTATGATGAACATGTAGCAGTTGTTTATGATGTAGACACAAAAGCTAGAATTTAGGAAGAGGAAAATAGAAATTTTAGAATGCAAAGTTTTAATCTGTTAGTCCAAGCTACAATAGATGAACAAGATGATGATCTTGAAATGAATGTTGATAGTGATGATGAGGTAGATGGAAATCCAAGCATTCTAATGCTACAGTTCAGATATATGGAAATTGAAGAGGCAGATGATAAAATCAAAGGAAAGGAAGAAATCTCCCAAGATCAATAGGTAATTTTACCCTTTTTAGAAGCATTGCTAAAGAAAAAGTCTTTTGTCTCAAGTGGAACTCACAAAGATCTACAATTTCACACTATCTTCAAAGATGCCATCTACAATTTTGCTAATACATTTTCTGCTGGAGTGTCAACCTCCATCAAGTAATCTAAAGCTTTTCTTGACATAAAAGGTCAAGGTATTTGTCTAGTATTTTTTCCATTATTCACAGATGGTGAAGTTGGGAAATGGAAGACACAAGGGGATCAATATGTGCATCTTAGCCAACTAGATATCATGGTAAGCCCAAAGTTTAATTACAACATTGGTCCTGAATATGTGGTCATAGTTGTAGATAACAGAGTTATTGACATTGGATAGCAACAAGATTCGGAAATAGCTTGGGAAACTACAAATATTTGCCAGTTTTATGGCAAGTTAAATTCATATGCTCTATGCATAGTTCAACCAAACTATTAATTGGCTCTTGAAGATGATTACATAACAAGTGCTTTATTGTTATGTATCGAAATTCATAGAGTTGATCTGCTTCTTGGATCAATTTATGTAGTAGTTGCAGCTAGAGGTACATTCTAGTTGTCAAATACAATTCTCATGAATCATAAATTAAAGTGGGGAGTTGAATTTTCGAAAGGTAGTCAACATTTGTCAGCTTGTGGAAGATCAATCCGAGCACCAGGATATGTTTAGAGTTTTATGAAGATTCAAACTTTGTTGCAAGATTGGAGTTTAAGACAGTGGAAAAGCCTAAGTGAAAATGGAGTCAATATCTAGTTCAGTAATTTGGTCGATCAATGATTATCACATTGGAGGCCTTATCGATAGTTTTACCTACAAAAAAGTTAGCTGAAGGAGGAGAAGGATCAAGTTCACCAAATTTTATGATGCAAAGCCCATGGACTGCAATGATGTAAGCATCCTACAAGAAAGTTGGTGATCAAAGAATTTTACAAGGTGGTCGATGGCCTCCAGTGGCAACATATTGTACAATGGCATCTCAAGCTGAAGTTCCTTCAACTAGAGTAAATTGTAGCTATTTGCTATAGCATTCAGCAACTAGTACCACATAACAATAAGATGCCATTAGAAATTTAAATTATTATGCCATTGAAAATCATATGCTTCTCAGCATATCAATCACATCAATCATTCACTCCACGATATTGAAGACAACATCAATAGACTTGATGGGCAATGTTCTCAACTATCAAAAGAAATGACAGACCATCTAAAGGCATATGAACAAGTGGTGATAGAGCATACAACACAGAAAGATTCAAGACATCAACAAGTAAGTGTGTCACTCTAGAAAATTTGAGAGGTTTATACCATCAAAAATCAAATTATCCTACCTAAGCAACAACACTCTCCAGTAAGTCCTGTTCAACCATCAGCAAGTCTAGTTCAACCATCAGCACCTTCTAAATCAAAAGAAGTGCCAATTGAACCTCAAGCTCAAGAAAAGAAAGTACATTTCAAGGATCCAAGAGACCAAATACTTATCAAAAAAATCAAGCACTTGCAACTAGATAAAGAAGGTAAAAAGCCAAAGCAAGAGAAAGGTGCATCTTCTAAAAAGAACGATAATGAAAAATCGTGTCAGCAACACATTATGATGGCTAGTAGAGCACCTCAAGCCCCTTGGCAAAGAAACCAAGGAAATCAACCTCTGATGTTTTCTACATTCCAACAATGGCCTAAAACATCTATTTTAGTAATAGATATCAATTTCCTACCACCCAAGGAATTGCTTCATGCAATTCGACTATGGATCGATTAGTTGCACACATCCATGCATGTGCTCAATCTTGATGAAAGAACAATCATAGTTGGTGCTTTTACCTGGGAATTAGTTAGAATCTTTCATTGGTGGGAAAGCTCAATGCAAGAACAACAAGAGCATATTATTAATACTAGCTTACAAGGTCTTTTTGTTGCATTAGTTATCAAATTTACTATGGATCTGTCAACCAATTTAATATTGAAGGATAAGTTGTTACTTAGTCAAAGAAAATTGCATGATTTTAGATATTTTGAGTAGTTTAGCACAGAATATGCAAATGAAGTGTATAGGTTAGCCTTGAATCATGATCAGATGATTCCATTTCTATATCTAGGAAGCTTGCTAGCTAAACTTCGACAAATGGTTATTTATAAAGCCATGGAGAAAAATATTGATCTGTCTCTAACATATTTTTCTGATATTGTGCATATGGTAAGACAAGAGTTGCAATTTGCATGCTACAATATCCACCTGCAAACCTTACTCCCTTCAGCTGAATTCTATGCAAATCTTGATGGAGTCGATGTGTTTGGAAAGCCTCCTTGAACTCCCAAAAGACAATCCAAAAGAAGAGTCAGTCATCCTCCACAATGACAAACAAACTGAACAAGGTTTTTAAGAAGGAAATGTCATCCAGAATTCAATCCTACAAGAAAAAGATTATTTTTCAAATGAAGAAAGGGTCCAATCTCAAAAAATAAAGTAACTTTCTATTCATGTAATAATCAAGGACACTATGCTCATGAGTGTTCCTAAAGGAAGAACGATCCATGAATCAAGGCATTCTCTGAAGCATACAAGGATGACTAGGAACCAGTTCAAGACCTAGAAGATCAAAAAGGTCCAGAACAAGTCTATGCCATACAATTGTTGTCAAATGAAGAGAAACACATTTCTTCGAATAGCAACGAAGAAAGCATAATCAAAGATGAGGACCTTGCATTCAGAAGCAACATGATGCAACCAAGCATTGAAGATTTAGATTGGTCTAATATTGCCTTGGAAGATTTAGCCAAGGTCCAACATTACTTAAATGATGAAGAACAATGATCAAAGGAAAGCTCAGAATAGCTAGATCCAGCGTCATCAAATTGGTTAGGCAACAAGGATTCTAGTATTGAATCAACTCTAGGATGTAAGGAAACCTTACTAAAGGCAAAATTAGAAGAAGGATGTTCTAAGGATGAATAATCACATCCAAAAGTCATTTTACAAAAGGTACCTAAATTATTAATTACTCCTCATCAGAAGCATTTTCCTATTATTGTTGAAGTAAAATTTGCTAGTTCAGAACCAAGGATAGATCCTAAAATACATCATCAGATCAAGCATCTACTTTCATTACATAGTTTGATTTTAGTTCCAATAAAAATTGTTGTTGATGGCAAGGAAAAATGGTGCAAATATCAAGCTTTTATTCATACAGGAGAAACTCTCAATTTTTGCCATGGCAGACTCAGAAGAAGGAAGTTCTAAGGATGAAGAATCACATCCAGAAGTCATTCTACAAAAGGTACCTAAATTCTTAATTACTTCTTATCAGATGCATTTTCCTATTACTGCTAAAGTAAAATTTGCTAGTTCAGAACCAAGGATAGACCCTAAAATACATCATTAGATCAAGCATCTACTTTCATTACACAGTGCACTTTTGGTTCCAATAAAAATTGTTGTTGATGGCAAGGAAAAATGGACCAAATATCAAGCTTTTATTGATATAGAAGAAACTCTCAATTTTTTCCATAAAGATGTTTTAGAAAATTGGGTTACGCATAAGCTAGTGACCTTGGATACTATGAATGGTGTTTGTCAGCTAATGCACTTTTCTTTTGAAGTTCTAGTATCATTAAATGATGAGTATGTAGGCAATACAAATTTTGTGAAAATCTCAGACAGCGGCTTTGACATTGGTCTCGGGGCCCATTTTATAGACAACATTGGTCCATACACAGTTGGGTCAAAAATTATAGTCTGTTCTTCTCCAATTCCAGATGCTCAACAAAAAATTATATTAAGCAGAATTCCAGCATAACTCCAAAAGAACGAGCATGAATAGATAAAACAACACTGCAACCGACACAATCCATCAATGAAGCAAGTTCTTACGCAATATGAATTAGAAGATCTGGGAAAAGAGAAGTATGCCAAAATTCAATAGTTAAAGAAAGCTCAGATTTTTAAATGATGAAAATGAAAGGGTTTTGAGGAAATGTTTGGATACACTTCAGAAATGTTGCTGAAATCATCCACTAGAATTTTGGGACAAAGATAGTCCTAAAGCTCACATCCCTATAGTACATAATATCCCTGTGCAATTAAAGATGATTGTGCTGAATCAACAAGATGTAGATGAAATGGAAAAGCAAGTTGCAGAATTTAAGGATAAAGGTTTGATCAGACCATCATAGTCAAATTATGAATGTGCCAGTTTCATAGTTCGCAATCATGATGAAATTAAACGAGGGAAAGCATGGATGGTCATCAACTATATTCCTTTAAACACAGTGACAATTGAGCTAAATTGGCCTTTACCTAACAAATAAAGTTTGATCTAGAAGGTAGCAGCAAAGAAGATTTTTAGTAAATTTGATTGTAAAAGCGGATACCATCAAATCAAGATGTTAGAAGCAGACATCCACAAAACAACATTCAATACTCCTTAGGGATTGTTTGAATGGACAATAATTACATTTGGATTAAAGAATGTTCCTTCTCAATTTCAGTGACGTATGGATGCAATTTTTAGCCAACATCAAGATTTTATCGCTAACTACATTGATGATTTTCTCATTTACTTAGATACAGTGCAAGATCATGTCTCCCATTTACTTTAATTTGTTCAGTTATGTGTGAAGTATGGCATTGGTCTCTCAAAAGATGCTAAGAAGTTTCAAGTAAGAAGATTAGTGATAGAATTCCTCGGTGTTATTATCAAATAAGGAAAGATCCACATGTAGCGGCATGTACTAGAAAAAATTACTCAATTTCCAGATCAACTGGAAAACAAAGATCAGTGCCTAATATTTCTAGGTTGTGTTAACTATATGTCTAGGAATATTGACAAATTTTTTGATAGGACCAAGGAAATCCGATGGTGTAAAAATCAACAACCATTTCAATGGACAACAGTAGCAACTAGGCAAGTACAGAAGTTGAAAGAAGAATATCAATCCCTACCAGCATTAAATATAATTTTAAAAGGTCCATTCATTCTACATACAGACACCAATTATGATGCATGGGCAATTTTTCTACGTAGAATCAGTAACGCAAGAGAAACCAAAGAGTGTGTGTGTATGTGTGGGTCAAAGTGTGTGTGTAAAGTGTTTCACTTTTTTCTTTCCATTCTCTTCTTGAAATATACCCTACTTGTAATGAGTTTCTACCATGAATAAAGCTTTCATTGTTGGTGTTATGATATATCTCTTATTCATCAAGATCCTTTTGTTGGTTTACCTTATTCACAATCTCTACCTCCTGTTGTAGTTAGCACTGTCTCTTGATTAGGTGTTGCAAGCACCGGATCTTCAATGAGAAGTTATTGTTGGTTATCTCGTGCCTCCAAAGATATTGGGTAGGAAGGTTATCCTTTGTTCTGGTATAGCTCCTTCATTGAGAAAGCACCCAGAGAAAGTGCATTGTGAGAAGTTGAGCTATCGAGTGAATGCTATGCGATGCAATTGCCCCAGACATCTACGGGTTCGTACTGAGCCACCAGTCACTTCAAGTTCAACCATCCCAGATTGTTTCACGCTAAGCTTCAAATTGTAATACAAGACATGGAGCAGAGACACGTGGAGGCAACACCTTAACATGGTATCAGAGCTCGTTCTTAGTTTGAAATTGGTGAATGTTCAAATGCACCTACTAATCAGGTAGAACTACACTCCACTTCTATTTGGCCAGAATGGTGTTATTCTACAGACTCTTATTGGAAAAATTTGGAATGGAGAGTAGAAAGATTGGAAACTAATAATTTGATGTTATTAGCTAGAACTTTGTTTGAATATGAAGAAAGTATTTGTCCTAAATGTCTAGGAAATTTATATTGGGAAATAGTAGCAAAGCCTATTGAAGAACGACTAGAAGTTTTGCCAAATTTTTATTGGACGATGGGAGTTTCACATGTCTCAACTCCAAATCTCATGTTAGACCTAACTCAATTTCTACACTTAAGAGATCATAATCATGTCCACTGATAGAAGGTAGTGAGTTGTTCGGTCCCTTGAATAGTAAGTCTTGTCTAGTTGTTTTTGGAATAGAAGGGTTTCCAGATGATGATTTTACTGAAGGACTTCGAGACTTGAATTAGCCTCCTCTGTTTATAGTTCAGTCTCACAAAAAGTATGGATAAAGCTATATCTATCCTTCTACTCCTATTGGTGATCTGTATAAAGATGAATGGCCAAACCCCTTTGAAGAAGAAGATCATAAGTTGTTACAAGAAATAAAAAATGGTGAAAAGAGAGTCTATGATGAACATGTAGTAGTTTTTCATGATGTAGACATGGAAGCCAAAATTCAGGAAGAGGAAAATAGGAATTTTAGAATGCATATTTTTAATTTGTTAGTCCAGGCTACAATAGATGAACAAGATGATGATCTTGCAATGAATGTTGATAGTGATGATGAGGTAGATGGGAATCCAATAATTCTCATGCTACGGTTCAGATCTATGCAAATTGAAGAGGCAAATGATAAAAGCAAAGGAAAGGAAGAAATATCCCAAGATCAACAGGGAATTTTAACCTTTGCAGAAGAATTGCTAAAGAAAAAGCCATTTGTCTCAAGTGGAATGCACAAAGATCTACAATTTCCCACTATCTCCAAAGATGCCATCTACAATTTTGCTAATACATTTTCTATGAGAATGTCAACCTCCATCAAGCAATCTAAAGCTTTTCCTGACATCAAAGGTTAAGGTATTCCTCCAGTCATTTTGCCATTATTCATAGATGGTAAAGTTGAGAAATGGAAGACACAAGAGCATCAAGATCCACATCTCGGCCAATTAGATATCATGGTAAGCCCAAATTTTAATTACAACATTAGTGCTGAATATGTGGTAATAGTTTTAGAAAGTAGAGTTATTAATGATGGACAATGACAAGATCCAGAAACATCTTGGGAAACTACAAAGATTTACCAGTTTTATGGCAAGTTGAATTTAGATGCTCTGTGCATAGTTAAACCAAACTATCAATTGGCTCTTAAAGATGATTACATAACAAGTGCTTTACTATTATGTATCAAAATTCATGGAGTTGATCTACTTCCTAGATCAGTTTATGTAGTAGTTGTAGCTAGAGGTATGTTCCAGTTGTCAAATACAATTCTCAAGAATCATAAATTAAAGTGTAGAGTTCAATTTCTAAAAGGTAGTCAACATTTGTTAGTTTGCAGAAGATCAATCCGAGTGCTAGGACATGTTCATATTTTTCCAAAGATTCAAACTCTATTGCAAGATCAAGAGTTTAAGACAGTGGAAAAGCCTAAGAAAAAATGGAGTCAATATCCAGTTTAGCAATTTGGTCGATCAACGACTATCACATTGGAAGCCTTACCGACAGTTTTGCCTCCACATTGAGGGGTTGCCTCCATGCTAAGGGGTTGCCTCCACATGCCTCTACTCCATGTCTTGCAGCATAATCTAAAGCTTGTTGTGGAATAATCTAGGATGGTCGAACTTGATATGACCGGTGGCTCAGCACGAACCTATAGATGTCTTGGGCGACTGCATCGCATAGTGTTCACTCGACAGCTCAACTTCTCACAAAGCACTTTCTCAACAAAGGATCTATACCAAAACAAAGGATAACCTTCCTACTCGATATCTCTAGAGGCACAAGATAACCAACAATAACTTCTCGTTGAAGATCTGGTGCTTGCGACTCCTAATCAAGAGACAATGCTAACTACAATAGGAAGTGGAGATTGTGAATAAGGTAAACCAACAAAAGGATCTCGATGAACAAGATATATATCATAACACCAAAAAAAAGGATTTATTCATGGAAGAAACTCATTACAAGCAGGACATCTTTCAAGCAGATAATGAAAAGTGGAAAGCGAAACACTTTACACACACACTCTTACCCACATATACACCATTAGATTTCCTTGCTCTTATTAGAAAATTTGTCAATATGCCCAGATACATAGTTAACACAACCTAGAAATTTTAGGCATTGATCTTTGTTTTCCATTTGATTTGGAAACTGAGAAATTTTTTCTAGTACATGTAGCTACATGTGGATTTTTCCTTCTTTGATAGTAACACCAAGGAATTCTATCACTAATCTTCCTACTTGAAACTTCTTACCATCTTTTGAGAGACCAATGCCATGCTTCTCGTAAAACTAAGCAAACTGAAGTAATGTTGGCTAAAAATCACATCCATATGTCACTGAAATTGAGAAGGAGCATTCTTTAACCCAAACAACATTACTATCCATTCGAACAATCCCTGAGGTGTACTGAATGTTGTTTTGTGGATGTCTACTATTGATCTCTTGATTTGTTGGTATCCTCTTTTACAATCAAATTTACTAAAAATCTTCTTTGCTGCTACCTTCTAGATCAAACTTTCTTTGTTAGGTATCCTTTACCTCAATTGTCACTGCATTTAATGGAATATAGTTAATGATCATATGTGCTTTCCCTCATTTAATTTCAGCATGATTGTGAACTATGAAACTGGTGCATGCATAATTTGACTATGATGGTCTGATCAAACCTTTCTCCATAAATTCTAAAACATGCTTTTCCATTTCTTATGCATCTTATTGATTCAACACTATCATCTTTGATTGCACATAGATATTATGTACTGTAGGGATGTGAGCTTCAGGACTATCTTTGTCCCAAAATTCTAGTGGATGATCGCAGCAACATTTCTGAAGTGGATCCAAACATTTACTCAAAACCATTTTATTTTCATCATTCAAATTGATCTAAGCTTTCTTTAAATGTTGAATTTTGGCATACTTCTATTTTTTAGATCTTCGAATTCATATTGCATGTGCACTTGCTTTATTGATGGATTTTGTCGGTTGAAGTGTCGTCTTATCTATTCATGCTCGTTCTTTTGGAGCTATGCTGGAATTCTGCTTAATATAATTTTTGGTCGAGCATCTAGAATTGGAGAAGAATAAATTATCATTTCTGACCCAACTATGTATGGACCAAAGCTATCCATAAAATGTTCCTCGAGACCAATGTCAAAGCCACTATCTAAAATTTGCACAAAATTTGTATTGCCTACATACTCATCATTTAATGATACTAGAACTTCGAAAGTAAAGTGGATTAGTTGAAAAACACCATTCATAGTATCCAAGGTCACTGGCTTGTGCGTAACCTAATTTTCTAAACCATCTTTATGGAAAAAATTGAGAGTTGCTCCTATATCAATAAAATCTTGATATTTGCACCATTTTTCATGGTCATCAATAGTAATTTTTATTGGAACCAAAAGCACACTATCTAATGAAAGTAGATGCTTGATCTAATGATGTATTTTAGGATCTATCCTTGGTTCTGAACTAGCAAATTTTACTTCAGTAGTAATAGGAAAATGCTTCTGATAAGGAGTAATTAAGAATTTAGGTACCTTTTGCAGAATTACTTCCAGATGTGATTCTTCATCCTCAAAACTTCCTTCTTCTGAGTCTGCCTTTAGTAAGGTCTCCTTACATCCCAGAGTTGATTCAATACTAGAATCCTTGTCGCCTAACCAATTTGCTGACGTTGGATTTGGCTGTTCTGAGCTTGCCGTTGACCATTTTTCTTCATCTTTTAACCATTGCTAGACCTTGGCTAAATCTTCCAAGGCAATATCAAACCAATCTAAATCTTCAATGCTTGGTTGCATCATGTTGCTTCTGAATGCAACGTCCTCATCTTCGATTATGCTTTCTTTGTCGCTATTCAAAGAAATGCTTTGGTCTTCATTTCAAAATTGTTGTGTGGCATAGACTTGTTCTTGAGCTTTCTCATCTTTTGGGTCTTGAACTGGTTCCCATTCATCCTTTTATGCTTCAAGGAATGCCTTGATTCTTGGATATTTCTTCCTTTGGGGACACTCATAAGCATAGTGTCCTTGATTCTTACATGAATAGCAAAGTTACTTTCTTTTTTGAGATTGGACCCTTTCTTCGTTTGACAAAAAATATTTTTCTTCTAGGCTTGAATGTTGGATGTCATTTCCTTCTAAAAAGCTTGGTCGGTTTTGTTGTCGTCATGGAGGATGACTGAATCTTCTTTTGGATTGCATTCTAGGAGCTTGAGGAGGCTGGCCAAATACATCGACTCCATCAAGATTTGCATAGACTTCAGCTGAAGGGAGTAAGGTTTTTAGGTGGATATTGTAGCATGAAAATTGTAAATCTTGTCTTACCATATGCATAATATTAGTAAAATATGTTAGAGACAGATCAATATTTTTCTCCATTGCTTTATAAAGAACCATCTGTCAAAGTTTAGCTGTCAAGCTTCCTATATACAGAAATGGAATCATCTGATCACGATGCAAGGCTAACCTATACACTTCATTTTCATAATCTATGATAAACTTATCCTTCAATCTTAAATTGGCTGACCAATCCATAGTAAATTTGGTAACTAATGCAACAAACAGACCTTGTAAGCCGGTATTAATAATCTGCTCTTGTTGTTCTTGCATTGAGCTTTCCCACCAATGATGGATCTTACCCCATGCCTGAGTAAAAGCACCAACTATGATTATTCTTTCATCAAGATTGAGCACATGCATGGTTGTGCGCAACTAATCGATCCATAGTCAAATTGCATGAAGTAATTCCTTGGGTGATAGGAAATCAATATGTATTACTAGAATAGATGTCACAGGCCATTTTTGAAATGTAGAAAACATTGGAGGTGTATTTACCTAGTTTCATTGCTAAGGGGCTTGAGGCGGTCTCCTAGCCATCATAATGTGTTGCTAACATGATTCTTCATTATTGTTCTTTTGAGAAGATGGACCTTTCTCTTGCTTTGGCTTTTTAACTTCTTTTTCTACCTATAGGCACTTGATTTTGTTGATAACTATTTGGTCTCTTAGATCCTTGAAATTTACTTTCTTTTTTGAGCTTGAGGTTGAATCGGCACTTTTTCTGACTTAGGAGGTGCTGATGGTTGAACTGGACTTACTAGAGAGTGCTTTTTCTTAGGTAGGGCAATCTAATTTTCAAGGGTATAAACCTCTCAAAGTTTCTAGAGTGGCACACTCGCTTGCTGATGTCTTGACTTTTTCTGTGTTGTATTCTCTATCACCACTTGTTCATATGCCTTCAAATGGTCTATCATTTCTTTTGACAGTTGAGAACATTTCCCATCAAGTCTATTGATGTCATCTTCAATATCGTGGAGTGAATCATTGATGTGATTGATATGTTGAGAAGCATATGATGTTCAATGGCATAAATAATTTAAATTTCTAATGGCATATTATTATTCTATGGTACCGGTTGCTGAATGCTCTAGCAAATAGCTACAATCTACTCTAGTTGGAGGAACCTCAGCCTGAGATGCCATTGTAGAATATGCCACCAATGGAGGCCATCGACCACCTTGTAGAATTCTTCGATCACCAACTTGCTTGTAGGACACTTGCATCATTGCAATCCGTTGGCATTGCATCATAAACACTATTGATCGAGCATCAAAATTTGGTGAACTTGACCCTTCTCCTCCTTCAGCTAACTTTTTTGTAGGAAAAACTATCGGTAACGCTTCCAATGTGATAGTCATAGATCGACCAAATTGCTGAACTAGATATTGACTCCATTTTTTCTTAGGTTGTTCCACCATCTTAAACTCCTGATCTTGCAACAGAGTCTGAATCTTTGGAAAACTCTGA
Source organism: Gnetum montanum (assembly GCA_015680685.1). Taxonomy (NCBI): domain Eukaryota; kingdom Viridiplantae; phylum Streptophyta; class Gnetopsida; order Gnetales; family Gnetaceae; genus Gnetum; species Gnetum montanum. The sequence continues at coordinate 263,810 of MNCI01007747.1, read as the reverse complement.
ACATATCCTAGCACTCGGATTGATCTTCCGCAAGCTAACAAATGTTGACTACCTTTAGGAAATTGAACTCCCCACTTTAATTTATGTTTCATGAGAATTGTATTTGACAACTGGAATGTACCTCTAGTTGCAACTGCCGCATAAACTAATCCGGGAAGTACATCAACTCTATGAATTTTGATACATAACAGTAAAGTGCTTGTTATGTAATCATCTTCAAGAGCCAATTGATAGTTTGGTTGAACTATGCACAAAGCGTCTGAATGCAACTTGCCATAAAACTGGAAAATCTTTGTAGTTTCCCAAGCTATTTTCGGATCTTGTCACTGTCGATTGCCAATAACTCTACTGTCTAAAACTATGACCACATATTTAGTACCAATGTTGTAATTAAACTTTGGGCTTACCATGATATCTAGTTGGCTAAGATGCACATATTGATCCCCTTGTGTCTTCCATTTTCCAAGTTTACTATCTATAAATAATGGCAAAAACACTGGACGAATACCTTGACCTTTCATGTCAAGCAAAGCTTCAAATTGCTTGATGGAGGTTGACATTCTGGCAGAAAATGTATTATCAAAATTGTAGATGGCATGTTTGGAGATAGCGGGAAATTGTAGATCTTTGTGCATTCCACTTGAGACAAACGACTTTTTCTTTAGCAATGCTTCTGAAAAGGTTAAAATTACCTATTGATCTTGGTAGATTTCGTCCTTTCCTTTGATTTTATCATTTTCCTCTTCAATTTGCATATATTTGGACCGTAGCATGAGAATTATTGGATTCCCATCTACCTCATCATCACTATCAACATTCATTGCAAGATCATCATCTTGTTCATCTATTGCAACCTGGACTAAAAAATTAAAAATCTACATTCTAAAATTTCTATTTTCCTCTTCATGAATTCTGACTTTCATGTCTACATCATAAAAAATTGCTACATGTTCATCATAGACTTTCTTTTCACCATTTTCTATTTCTTGTAACAACTTAGGATCTTCTTCTTCGAAGGGGTTTGGCCCTCCATCTTCATACAGATCACCAATAGGAGTAGGAGGATAGATATAGCTCTCTCCATACTTTTTGTGAGATTGAACTATAAATGGAGGAGGCTGATTCAAGTCTAGAAGTCCTTCAGTAAAATCATCATCTGGCAACTCTTCTATTTCAAAAACAACTAGACAAGACTTACTACTATTCAAGGGACCAAATAACTCACTGCCTTCTATCAATGAACATTACTGTGATCTCTTAAGTCTAGAAACTGGGTTAGGTCTAACCATGAGATTTGGAGTTGATACATGTGAAACTCCCATCATCCAATAAAAATTTGACAAAACTTCTAGTCTTTCTTCAATAGGCTTTGCTATTGTTTCCTAATATAAATTTCCTAGACATTTAGGACAAATCATTTCTTTATATTCAAACAAAGTTATAGCTAACAACATCAAATTATTAGTTTCCCATCTTTCTACTCTTGATTCCGCATTTTCCCAATTAGAGTCTGAAGAATAACACCATTGTGGCCAAATAGAAGTGGAGTGTGGTTCTACCTGATTAGCACGTGCATTTGAACTTTCTCCAATTTCGAACTAAGAATGTGCTTTGATACCATGTTGAGGGGTTGCCTCCATGCACCTCTGCTCCATGTCTTGTAGCACAATCAATGTTGAGGGGTTTCCTCCACACACCTCTACTCCATGTCTTGCACCAAAATTTGAAGCTTAGCATGAAACAATCTAGGATGGTTGAACTTGAAGTGACCGATGGCTCGACATGGACCTATAGATATCTTGCGTGACTGCATCACACAACATTCACTTGACAGCTCAACTTCTCACAATGCACTTTCTCTAGGTGCTTTATCAATGAAGGAGCTATACCAAAACAAAGGATAACCTTCCTACTTGATATCTCTGGAGGCACGAGATAACCAACAATAACTTCTTGTTGAAGATCTCGTGCTTGCAACACCTAATCAAGAGACAGTGTTAACTACAATAAGAGGCGGAGATTTCAAATAAGGTAAACCAACAAAAGGATCTCGATGAATAAGAGATATATCATAACACCAACAACAAAAGGTTTATTCATGGTAGAAACTCATTAGAATGAAATTGATAAAATTAACTTAGATTTTTAGGATATAAAATATTTAAACATTAAAATTTAACCTCTTATAGGTTTGTGGATAAATGAAGGATTTTCTAGCGCTATTTGGAGCTAATTCAATAATCAAGCAATGTCATTTCTATAAGCTATTCTATAGGTAAAACTAGAACTATAGTAGATGATGCTAACATTTCCATCAACATGCTCATGTCTTTTACAAGTAATGTAGGTTTTGAGATTGAGTTTGCAAACTATAGAGGATGCTGGAATGGTCAAGAAGCTCATAGGTAATATAGTTGATAAAGGTAATAGTGCTTTGGATCTTTTAAAATTCAAAAAATGCTCTTAAATCTTAAGAAATCAATCTTACATTTATGTTTAAGCTTCATATTTATAAGATTGAAATTTCTAAAATTCACTTGTAGTTTATTGTAGTTAACTTGAAGTTTGTTTTTGAAAACTAAAAGTATGTATGTAGGGTAAGTAATGGTGATGAGGTTGGAGAATGATGCAATAATGTTAAGATTAATTTTAGTAACACTTGTGTCAACATTAACATAAATCCTACCCTTCAAATTATCATTGGGATTCATAAGGACTAGTTGATTCTTAGAATGATGTTAGACATTCTTGAAGTGATGTCAAATGAATGTTGGGGATCATATGAGATAAAAAGTATTGTTAGAGGTCAAGTTTTAATATTTTTCTTACATGTGACATTGGATAGATGATGTTGATGTTGGCATTAGCATCACCTAAGTGTAAGATGGAATTTTTACCCTCAAAATAACCTCCAAACTTGCTAAAATTCATATGTTCATTGCCCTAGGGATGATGTAAGCTAGTTTCCAGAGCATCAATAGAGTTAGAATTGTGGTCCAATAATGCATTTTTTATGCTTGCTATAGAGGTGATGCTGACATGGCATCATACCTGTGGAATATGCTATTTGGTATCTCTTGAAGCTATCGAAATTATCAAAATGGATGCATGTCATTTCAAGGATAATGTAAACTAGTTTCAAAAGCATATATGGAAAAAAAATTAGGGTCAATAGATAAGATGTTATATTATGATGTAGTGATAAGACTAGCAGATGATGTTGACACTAGAGTTAATGTCACTTAGGTAACACTTGTTGTTCTTGCATTTACAAAGCTATTGTAAGCATCAAAATTGATGTCTATTCTTTGGGGAATGGTCAAGGACAACTTTTAGAAGCTTGTAAAATCCCAAGACATGACTTATGATGATGATTTAAAAAAAAAAATTAATGAACCAATTGGTTGCAATAATGTGAAAGTCATGTTTGTCCCATTTGTTGAAATAGTAGAAAAGTGGGTACAATAGGCTTAACAACATAAAAATACTTTACAAATAATAAATAATTAAGAACTAGAAAATGTTTCAAGAAATTGATTGATGGTCCTCATGAGAATCATCTTGATTTGTTTGTTTGTGACCTTTTCTTGACTATTACATTCGAGGTGATAAGGTTTGATCAATTTATGATGCATCCCCAAGTGTTGCATTAAATTTTTTTAAGATAGTTCTTATAAAATAAATATTTTTATTTAATATGAGTGATTAGGACTTGCCAAACTAATTACAATGTGTTTCTCAAAGATTTTAATAGTTGTGATTGTTGTTTAATCTATCATTCTAACCACCTTTGCTTACTTGGTATAATAATCAATAGCTATAACTAACATAGGTAAAATAAGTCTCATGAATCCTATGCATAAAATATCAAATAATTTAGTAATCAAATTTTTTATTTTATTCACTCAATCCTATCTGATAAACCTCCATCTCTCTAATAACATTTACATACTCATGCAAATTTGGGTATGTTCTAGAACAAATTGGGCTAGAAATACCCAACCATATCTATTCATCTACTTGAATAATGCTCATCACAAGGTTCATCATGAGTACTTGTGGGATCTAAAATTTATTTTCTTTCAATATACTAAGATATTATTATAAATTTTTCAGAAATTATGATTAATCTCCATGCAACATTTTTTTTCTAATATGGGAATTACTAAATTTGACTTCAGTTCCATTTTGTAGAGATCTTATGTTTTGTTAGATAGGTAAAACTACTAGTAACTCATAGAGTGGTTGTTGAAGATGAAATGTATCTTTTCTAGAAAACATAATCTTTTTTAGAAACTAATTAGATATGGGCTTTTCATTATCCTCATGGTCCCACTAATATCAAGATAGATGATTTGTAATAACATTCTTTAATTGCCTATTATTGATCATGATAATGTTGATCTTCTATAAAATTACGATCTACCTAATAATTTATGAACTTATTATGGATTTTTTTATAGAAGTCACCACTTTGAGTGATGATAAGGTTCTAATTTCTCCAGTTGTAAGATTGGCATTTAAGCTTGGGTGCATCTACTCAAAAGAGGTTAGTCTTTCACTCATCTACTATCCTTCTAGGATCTTGCCTTTATGCGATGAGCATTTGGCATTTGGGTGATGATCCTATGATACTTATTATGACTTTGTTTATGAGGATATGGTTCTATGATTAGTAACTATAATTTCCAAGCACATACATCACTATCATAAGTTCTTTTTTGGTGGTTCTGTAATTTAATTATGAACCTTTTCTAATCATCAAGTTATGTATGAACTATTCTTAGAGAATAATTTAATACATTCATCATGATATGAAATGTTTTTGACTAATCTATAGCTTATAAAATAAGAGTGTTTATAAGATTCTTCTATAGTAAATTAAGTGCTTGTTTGCACTTATCAGTCTACTGGAAAAGTGCATATTTCTTTGCTAGTTTCATCAATGACCAAGAAATTTTTAAGAAGTTTTCAATGAATCTCTTATAGTACCATAGTGTTCAAGTAATGACCTTACATCTTTCATGGTTTAAGGCCTTTAAGTGATTTCCTAGAACACTCTAATCTTCTTTTTGTTTACGTTGATTTCTTTCTTTGAAACTTTGTGTCCTAGTACAATACCTTTCTAGATCATCATATGGATCTTCCATCAATTTAACTTTGTATTTGTTTTAGTACATTACTTCTATAGTTTTTCAATACTAGCTAGTGCCTACTCAAAATTATAGGCATAGGTGGAGAATTCATCCATGAAAATTTTCACAACATTGCTAATTTACTTTTGGAAGATACTAAAGACTAAGTACTAGAATGTAATTTGAACATTACATAATCCAAATGATATCTTTTGGCATGTGAATGTTTCATAGAGACTCATGAAATTATTTATGGATTAGTCTTCTAAAGAAATATGGATGTGATTGTAACAATTATATCCATATAGAAAGATAGAGTATTTGTGTCTTAAAATTGTATTTATGACTTCGTCCATAAAAGGTAATTGAAAATGATCATCTTTGAATGTGATAACATTTAACAATATGAAATCAACATAGATGCACCATTTAGCCTTCTTTTTAGAAACCATGATAAGTGAATTGACCTAATACCTATCAAAAATTAGATAAATGAATCCCATGTTAAGTAACTTTTCAATATCTTGTTTGACTACATCTTTTAAATTGGAAAATAGGTTGTATTGAGGAAACCTCCTTAATTTTACTACAAAATTTATGTATTTGTGATGTTGGCATATACAAAGATAAATTCCCAAGATCTCATTGTAGGATCATGCAAATGTTATCAATAATTTATTTACCGCTTTAAGAAACCTTTTTATTTTTCTCTTTTATTCTAGTTGAACATTGATGATGATATATTTATTGCTTTCTAGGTACACATATTTTAATCATTAAGGAAGAGTTTTTAGTTCAATTAGCATAGGCATAGTTTCCTTTGAGACTTTATATACTTTCTTCAATCTACTTATTCTTCTTGAATGTAACCTAATTCAGAGAGTTACTACTTTATGCTTTTTAGTTCATTCATTTTCTAAATGTAGGAAATAATAAGCTTTTCATTCAGTTCTACCCAAATGTTTGATTTATATATGTTTTCATTGACGAACCATTGGGTATTTTCTTGTTTAACTATCACATACAAATATTGCTACTTATACTTTTGTTTTTCTACATTTGTTTCATGTTTTTATTTTGAGAGAATGTTTGGGATTGTATTACTGAAAGTATGGTACATGAGTATACAAGTACAAGTGAAGGGCGCAAAAAAGGGGGGTGGGCCCTGGCCACCCACAAAAGATCAAACTCGGAGGACANGGGTTGGCAGCTAGTGACAGGTGCACCGAGGCCGCTCCAACTCATGAGCAGGTCCAGGGTGGAACGATGCTCCTCGGTGTCCACGAAGTTAGCGGCTTGCTGGAAGCCCTGCATAAGAGCCTCGCGCCTGCTCCGATCTTCCGGGGAATCCCCTACATCAGGGTGGAATCTAGCGAATGTGTGCCAGATGTGTCGTCGAAGCTACCCCCAAGAGCTCTCACAGCTAATGCCTAAAATGCTATACCGGCAGTGCCCCCCCCTGAGCCACTGGTGGACGCTTTGCTGATGTGCCTAGTCGAGTTTCTATTGTCGTTGCTCTTCTTCCTCCTGCAAGCATTCCTATTCCTCCCGAGCCACCGCCTCTTGAGCCTAACGGGCTGCCTCCTCCTGATGCAACTCCTCCTTGATTTAGGCCCAGAGCTCATCCATGAGCTGGGCCCATAGGGTCTCCATCGTGAGCACATGCTGCATGTTCAACTGTTGTGCCTGTTCCTGAAGCTGGGCTTCGTGGTCGGCACGACATTGGGCCAGGGTCTCGGTCCACTGAGTCTCCGAAGTCTGTCGCTCGGCCTCCCGAGCCACAGCGACCGCCTGTTGAAGCTGCGCCTCCTAATTCGGGGGGGGGGTGCTGGGGAGGTCAGGCGAGGGGGCAGGATTACGATGGGAGCGGCGTCCCTAGGTAAGGTTGAAAGCGGCCCACTGCCGTTGAGTGGGTGGGGTGGAGGACGTGGGGGAAGCAGGGGGTATCAGCAAGATGACCCCCAGTAGGGGTAGAGGATGGGCCCGGCTCCCCCTGGCCCCCCGCCCCCTGCCACAAAGCTAAAATAAGCCCCGAGTAGTGACCGCGTCGCTGAAGGTGGAGTGTCCTGAGGAAGAAACATGGCATGTTAACTGGGGTGCCATCCTTCAAGCACCTCAGGAAAGTAAAATGCAGCCCCTAGAGTTTGGAGACATTTCCTGACTGGACAAAAAAGTGTTCCACCAAGGCGGCGGCATGGACCCAGAGGCATGGGAGGGAGGTCCGAGGAACCTGACGGCTCTGCGTTCTCGAGGAAGACCCCTCGAAAAAGGTTGCAGAGTTATTGAGGCCGCGGGAGGTTGGCAGGATGACTTCCCCAATGGCTGGGACCCCCAGGTAGTTGGCCAGGGCGACCTCCGTTAGGCGAATTTCTCGACCCTGGAAGTAGGTCTGATCACCATGCCAGTTAGTAAAGAAGGAGTTGTCAAGAAGGTCAGGGTCCCCGACCAGCGTCTGCAGCAGGACGGCCCAACCGCACTGACAAACCGTCCTCCACAGCTCCTTGTCGGCCTGGTAGGTAGCGTAGTCAGGCTCGTATGTCAGCGTCTTCCCCATAGCATCTGTAATCTCACACCACGCTCTGCAGGTCTACTGGATGAGTTGCTGGGGGGTAGCCGCCTGAGCAAATATCGTGCGATTCCATGCCTTCCAAGCATGCCATAGCAACAGCGTCGACTAGGAGTCGCCATGAAAATGACCGTGGGGGGAGGGGGGGTGGGGGGGCCTTCTGCATGCGCACCAAGTGGCGAGCATGCAGGGGCAGTCATAGATGAAGTGGTTGAGGGTCTTGGGGCCACGACCATAGTGAGGACACGTGGGGTCTTGCAGGATGTTGCGCTGCTACAGAAACACACGCACAGGGAGTGCGGTAGATTTGAGCATCCAGAGAAAGATTTTAACTTTCTCGGGGAGCTGCCCGCGCCAAACCTCTAGCCAACCATCCTTAGGGGGAATTTATGGGTCAAGATGTCACATGGCTCGAGGGGGATACAGTTCATACTCAACATCCGCCGCACGTGCCGGCATATTGACAGCCAATGCCTTGAGCCATGTGAACCAGACAGCCAGAGCGTGTACTTCCGGTGAATGATACGGGCCCACTGACTACACTCCCCCCGAGTATGAGTGAGCCGGTTGACCAGCCATTGTTACCTCATCACACACTCATCCTCGAAAGTAGTGATCCCTAGCCCCCCCACCGTACGAGGACAGGCCACGCGATGCCAATTGACAAGATGGAGTTTGCTCCCCCCTTTGCCCCCGCGCCACAGGAAACAGCGGATCCTGGCGTTGATCTGGTGGATGATGGCCGTGGGGGGCTCGACGACCGCAGCCACAAAGCGTGTGGTGGCAGCAAGGATCCTAGTGGCTATGAGAAGGCGGCCCTTGCGCATCAGAAAACGGTTTGCCCAATGATTAATGCAATGCTTGAGCTTGGCTTGGAGGGGGGTCCAAGTATGGTTCTGCCCCCACTGGAACAGCGGGATACCCAGGTAGGTATCAGTGTTCTTCCCAAGTTGTACATTCAGAATTTGTGTAACGTGGTTCTGCACATGTGGGTCCACATTGATGAAATACGCCGCTGACTTGGTGCGGTTGATTTCTAAACCTAACTCAACGGCCAATCTGGTCAGAGCCAGGTTGATACATTAGGCCTACGGGACCGCCACCCAGCTAAGAAGCATGGTATCGTCAGCGTAGTATTCAACCCGACAAGCCACCCCTGCAATGTCCAGGCCCTCCACCCTCGAGGTGCTGCAGTAGGATTGCATGAGGTCCATGGAAATGATGAAAAGCAAGGGGGACAGGGGGTCGCCTTGCCTCAGACCTCGACTAGGGGAGGAAAAGGCCCACAGCCGCCCCCCACATCAAAAGAGAACCCGGTGGAGGACTGGATATGCAAATATAATTGGATAAATCCAGGGTCAAAGCCTTTCCTATGCATGATGTTATGCAGGGCGTCCTAGCTAAGCGTGTCGTAGGCCTTCGTGATGTCTTGCTTGAGACAAAGACCAGGAAAGCCCATGGTGCGGAGGGAGTGAAGGACCTCTTGCATAAGGAGGACCTGATCCTGGAGGGTCCTACCATTGACGAAGCCCGCCTGATTGCATCCAACCAACCTAGGCAAGAGGGGGCCCATTCAGTTGACCAGGATTTTGGAGAAGATGCGGATGAGAACATTGCACACACCAATGGGATGAAAGTGCTCTAGGCGGTGTGCATTCAACTATTTGGGGATGCAGATGATGCGTGAGCAGTTGAGTTCGCGCCGTACTTGCCGTCTGGCCAGCATGACGTTGAAGGCATCCAAAAGATTGGGGTCCACAATATCCAAGAAAGCTTGGAAGAACTCTAGAGACCAACCGTCTGGACCAGATGCTTTACCTCCAGGCATGTTGTTGATGGTGTTGGTCAACTCAGTCTCAGAGAAGGGGGCCAGAAGGCGTTGATTGTCCGCCGTAGTGAGCACCTTCGTCATAGGGACGGAGATGGGCTGGGTATGGCGCTTAGTCCAAATGCGTCCCCAGTAGCCCGAGAGCTCACAAGCGATCCCTTACGGGTCATCAACCACCACCCTAACCTGGTTATGGATGCTACAGATGTGGGTTTCACCACAGGTCTTCACCATGGCGAAGAAGAATTTCATATGCCAGTCCCCCTTGTGGAGCCATCTAATCCAAGATCGCTACCGCCAATAGATCTCCTCCTCATGGTCGAGACTCTGGAGTTGATGAAGGAGGTGCATCTCCTCCATGTGCAGGTCCTCCCCATTCTCTTGTTGCGCCTGGATGCGTTTGAGCCGTGCCCAAACCAACTTGTGGCCAGCCCGAAATGAAAACTTCTCCCCCACCGGGAGGGCCCGGATGGCCCACTTGAGCCGAAGAAGAGCTGCTTTAAGGAATGTCCGAGGGTCCATCCGACCCGGTTGGTAGTCTGCCTAGATGTCCTCCACTAGTGGGTGAAGCCACGGCTTGGAAAGCCATGAGGGCTCGAACCGAAAAGGGTGTGCGGCCCGGGGCAGAGGCGGGCCAATGGACATCACCAGCGAGCGGTGGTCAGAAGCAACCCTCTCCTACCCGGCCATGGTGATGGCGGTGCCAACGTAGACCTGATCAATGCGGGTGAGAACCCGGTGCGTCCCTTTCCGCCGGTTACTCGAGGTGAAGCAGCAGTTCGCAATGGGCAAATCAACAAGAGACGTTCTCTCAAGGAACTCCATGAAATCAAGCGTGCTCGGAGGGGGGGGGGCGGCCCCCCAGATTTCTCCCAAGGGTACAAACGCTAGTTGAAGTCATCGACAACCACCCAGGCACCGTGGTCCGGCACCAGCGAGGCCACCCGATTCAAATCCTGGAGCCGTAGCTCCCAAGCCTGCGTCCCATAGAAGTTGGTCAGCCAAAAATCATGGGCGGGGATGTGGATCATGATGGTCCATGGGGAGGCATCCACTAGAGTGGTGGCAGGGCATGCCAGAATGGCTAGACCACCAGCTCAGCTCTGGCTGGGGTGTAGGTATGTGGTCCAGTCCGTCCACTGGAGGTGACCGGATTCCGCAGCCTGCAACTTGATTTCCTGGAGGTAAACCACGTCATAATTCTCCTCTCTGACAATACGGCGCAGGGTATTTCGTTTACAGGGGGTACCCTACCCCCGGCAATTCCAACTAAAAATCTTCATGCACAACCAGAGGTGTGGCGCTGGTAGACCTCTCATAAGGTCTGTTGTTGATCCAAGTCAATGTGTCACTGGGCTTGTCAACTTCTGGATCGGGACTCGGTCGGGCGGCTTGGGCGCCCCTCCCCCACACGGACCATCGGGGTGCAGCCAGTTTCAGCTAGGGACTGCGGTGCTTTGCGCTGTCTGGTCCAGGTACTCCTCCGAACAACATTGACCCACTTCCCGAGTGGGGGGAGCAGTGGTTCTGGTTCGGGTGTTTGTGGTTGGTGGGTGGGGGCTGGTGATTGGGAGCGATGGGGTGTCTTGATGGGGGATTCGTGGGTGGTAGTGGGTGAGAGGGAATGTGGGGGAGT